>JANHFM010002043.1:7545-19088 GCA_032468115.1 Grayia smithii
AGTATACAGGTCCTCAATGGAAGGCAGGTTGGTAGCAATTGTTTTCTCTGCAGTTCTAATTATCCTCTGAAGTCTGTATCTGTCTTGTTGGGTTGCAGAGCCAAACCAGACAGTTATAGAGGTGCAGATGACAGACTCAATGATTCATCTGTAGAACTGTGTCAGCAGCTCCTTGGGCAGTTTGAGCTTTCTGAATTGGCACAGAGACAACATTCTTTGTTGTGCTTTTTTGATGAAGTTTTTGATGTTAGATGTCCATTTTAGAACTTGAGATATGAGAGAACCTAGAAAGTTGAAGATCTCTACTGTTGATACTGTGTTGTGTAGTATTGCAAGAGGTGGTAGTATGGGAGGGTTTCTCCTAAAGTCTACCACCAGAATATATATCAGCTTTTCTGCCTACTTGTAATGATGTGTGATAATTACTTCAGGAAATGAGATGCTACCTAGGAAATGGTCAGACGAGAAGGAGCACAGACGAGAAGGAGCACAATACATAGTATGCAGAGGAAGAGGTTTAGGAGGGACCTTCGGTAAATTATCTATCTGTAAAAGTGACAATGGGAGAATTTTACTTTCAGATCTACAAGATTCTGTTAAGGTACCTTTACAATAAAGTAAAATTAATTCATCTAGTCATGTTTTCTGTCTGGTCTACCTACTATAATAGGCTGATACTTATAATGACCCATCTGGTGTCAAAAGCAAATGACATTTTGTAGGAGTGTCAGCATTTACCTCACAGGAGAAGCAGCTGTGCATGTATTGTGAGATTTGGGTGATTCACCTAGTGGGATGGTTTGTTCTGAAAATTCTAATTTCTCAGGACATCTGTCAAACTGTTTTGGTGTGAATTTAGTATGTTCTCATCTATTCCTGGCATAGGATAAAACTTTAGAAGAGAGTGGCAAAGAGAAGAAGCATGTTAGCAAAATGTCATCAGTTCTCAAGGTTTTTGTTTTTTTTTTGAGAAGACCTAGAAATTATATGCAAAGAAATAATACCCTTTATGAGAAATAAAAGTTAGATTTTTTTCTTCATTTTTTTCCGTTGCACCAAAGCTATTTGCATATTTTATGCAGCAGTATACATTAATATTCAGAATTTATATTGTAGGAAATGTAGATATCAAACCACTTTGTTACTATATTCAAAGTCATATGCAAAACTGGCAGAGTTCCAAGAAAAGAATTATTGCATTTTTCTTTAAAAGAAAAAAAAAGAGTAATGATTTACAAAAGGTTTAGCTGGATTTCACCACTTAAGATATTAAAAAAAATATTAAACTTATCAAGCTATTAATTTCTGTAAGAGAAAAATGGGGATGAATTCAAACAAGCAAATTATTTGAATATTTTGACCAAATTGTCAAATAATAACAACAACAACAACAACAATAATAACAATAACAATAACAATAACAATAATAATAATAATAATAATAATAATAATAATAATAATAATAATAATAATAATAATAATAAAAGGGTTCTTAGGTGTACATGATGCTACTTCCATGTTCAATTCCAGAAAAAGTAAATTTCAAGAAAAACTTTTTTTTAAAAAAATGTATAGTATTCACTGATGCTAATATACACAATATATTTTTGATCCTGGAAGTGAAAGTTGGACATTTTATTTGGACAACTAGGTGTAATCTCACCTTAGGCATGAAAGCCGGCTGGGTGAATGACTGGGTCATTCACTCTGTCTCAGCCCATGAGTGGAGGCTAAAACATATGAAGAATGGTTGCAGGAATTGGGTATGTCTAGTGTAAAGAAAAAAAAAAGAGGTAACCTGATAGCAGGCTTCCAAAATCTAAGGATCTAACCCTAACCCAGTAGTGGGTTGCTCCCGGTTCGGCCCGGTTCGCGCGATCCAGTAGCAGTGACGGTGTGACGCGCAAAGCGTGTGCATGAAGAGAACCGGTAGTAAAGGTAAGTAGAACCCATCCCTGCCCTAACCCTAACTAATCTAGAAATAGGGAGAAATGTCCTGACAGTGAGAACAACTAATCAGTGGAATGGCTTGCCTACAGAAGTTGTGGGTGCTCCATCACTGGAAGTTTTGAAGAGATTGGACTGGATAACCATTTGTCTGAAATCGTATAAGGTAGTGATAGTTAACCTTTTCAGGACCGAGTGCCCAAAGCACGTGTGCACGTGCAAATGCACACATGTGTGCGAACTCCAAAATGCAATGCATGCATGTGCCTCGCTCCCCCGTGCATGTGTGTACAGCCCTCTGCATGCCCCATGCCCCCATACATGCGTGTGAGCCCACCACATGCTCCTCTTCTGCATGTGCACGCAGCCCCTTGCATGCACCCCACCCCCCACACATGCACGCACGGCTCCCCCTGCACATGCCCCCCCGCACATGCTCAGCAGAGACTCGATGACCAGCTGGCCTATGGGAGGCACATGCACATGTATGGTGGAGCTGAAGTGGGGCAATGGCTTGCGTGCCCATAGAGAGGGTTGCTGGATGCCACCTGTGGCACTCATGCCATAGGTTTGCCATTACGGGTACAGGCCAGGGTCTTCTGCTTGGACTAGAAGACCTCCAAGGTCTCTTCCAACTCTGTTATTCCGTTATTCTCTGAAGGCTCAGGCAACAAGCTGGTTGGTCAATTCCTTTAGCAGAAATGTATCAACATCCAGAGGACCCTAGCCATACCAATTCCTTCTTCCAGGATAATTTTCTGACACCCCCCCCCCCATTTGAGTCTAGAACCTTGCTGTTTCCTAATAATTTTCCATTTAGTACTAAACTGTTATATGTTTCTGACGACAGCCAGGTTTGATAAAATATTCTCATATGGCTGGGCAAAACCTGAGTTGAATTGGGACAACTTAAATCAAATTTTACTTTGTCCAAGATGAACAGATGATGCTAACTCAGTCTATTTTTATTTAAAAATAGAAATGGTGCAGCTCCAGCTCCATTTGTCAATAAGGGATATACTTATGTATGTCTGGTGATTGCTTTTGTAAAGGAGAGGAAAATATTTGATTTAGGAATCAATAGGCTAGGTAGATTTCATCATTCCTGACAACTAAGACATCCAAGGAACTGTTTTCCTATAGGAATAGTCTGATGCACTGATGGAAGACAGAGAGGGAGATTAGATCATTTTATATAACAGATAAGCAAAACAAGTACTAAAAATATTCAGACACAGGGGCTCTTCTTCAAATCCTATTATCTGTGACATGAAAATATTTCATTAACCATTGTTGTTGGTGATGACCTCATTTTTTTTCCTTCTTTTTCTTCAAGTACAAATCGTGCCACACATTTGTTTATTTAGCATATGGAACATGATGCCAGAGAAATCTATGAATGGTAGACCCAATGCAGTCCTGGCAGCCTAAATTGCTAGTTGACTGTTCAATGCTTGTATGTGCTTATCCTTGGTGCCCCACATGGAGAAAACTAGCTTACACCAGCCAGCTAATGGCACTTGAATTACTGGCTATTCCAAGCTCCTCTGCTGGTTTCATGTTGTGTTGCTTCACATCTGGCCAGGTTCAGGACCAAACATCAAGAACTGGCTTCTGTTCTCAATATACATGAACGCAGCTAGGTTCTGCCTCCTGCCACACAAATGATGCACAACACATCTATATCTGCACAACTATGCTGTTATTGATAGACTCAGGGACCAAGTTCCCCTCAGATTTTATTAGCCACCTACATCTGCTGCAAGGTAAACAGATAGATAGATAGATAGATAGATAGATAGATAGATAGATAGATAGATAGATAGATAGATAGATGATATAACTATTTTCAATACTTCCTTCCATCCTTAAGGAGAGGTGTTCATGATTCTTCTTCTCACCAGTAGATAATTCACTATTCACTTTCCTCAAGATACTTTGCACTGAAGGTAGCAAAGTGACTGGCCTTGCTGCTAAGACATACAATCCAGGGGTGAAATCCACTTACCTTGGCTACTGGTTCACAAATGTGAGCACGCACCTCCACGCATGCACAGAGCCTTTTGTGCAGAGGATCAAAAATGGGATATGATGATGTCTGGGAGAGTGGGTGGAGCCTCCCACGACCGGTGCTACTGGTTCACCCGAGCCGGATACAACCGGCTGAATTTCACCACTGATATAGTCCTGTGAGGTCTAATGTGTAGCCTCCAGTGAGAGCTCGGCCTTAATAATATGGGCAAGACTGTGATGACCATGAATCCCTGAACTGTCTTTGATTCTGCACCCATGGAAAGTGCAAACTATAAAACTGGGGAACTTCTATGTCAAGACAACTACAGGATTGAGTAGCATTGGAAGGGAAGTCTTGTTTTAATATATATTTTTATTATAACTTCATTCTTCTAAAAAGAAGGAGGAGAGAAGTCTCCAAAAGCAAAAAGAGATAAAGTCTGAATATGAATATGTCTGAATATGGCTTAACATGACCATACCAACTAAAAATAATATCCCTTGCATTTCACTGGAATTTCTTTTCAGTATATATAGAAGGACTTGTAACACCCTTTTTAATCTAACTTTGGCAAAAATATTGGGTGTTTTTAATCTTAATCCCAAAATATGACTTCCTATAAACCTGGAAGCTAAGGCTGGGAGTGAGATGTTTTGTTTATTTGGGTGATTTATTAGCACATAGATATTGCCATCATCTGTAATGCATGGATCATACTATTTCCTAAAATAAATGCTTCAAAAAAAAAAGAAAAGAAAATTTAAGACTTACAAATTTGCTCATATTTTATATGCAGCCTTGATGTGATGTAATGAAGGATCTTACCTTGAGTTATGTGTCTGTTATTAACCTGCCACATATTGTCAGCTTTCTCTGTTTCTTTGAAGTGTGATGTTGATTTATTCCATGGTAAAAGTAAATGTCAGCATCGTCTTTCTGACAACTGTCCTTTTTACATATGTCAATTTCACCCTTACGTCAGCTTTCAATATTTCTATAAACACTACTCAATTTTTCTTTGTGAAAAACAATTTCCATAGAAACTAAATCATCTAGAAGAGAAGTACACTTAAAATTGCCTTGATTTTAACTTCAAAACCTGAGTCAGTCTTTAAAAGGTTAAGTTAGCAACAGACTATTTAAAAATATATTTTTTCCAATGGAAATGCTCTCATTTTGATCGTTTCTCTTCCACAGTGATGTTATTTCCTTTATCCCACCTGGTTTCCTCCATGACAATTGTTCAAATTAACTACACCTCCCACTCCCAGTGGTGAAATCCTACCGGTTCGCACCGGTTCGGGCGAACCGGTAGTGATAAAAGCTACTGGTTCGGCGAACTGGTAGCAAAAAAAAGCTACTGGTTGGTCCAAACCAGTATTTCTGATAATCAGCTGTGCCGCATGATTTATATTCGCTAGAAAGAAGGAAATCCTGGTTTCTAGTATCTAAATAGCGTGGCACAGCTGTTCCCCCCTTTGCTGTTCTACTTACTTTGTTAAGTGTCCTTTTTCCATGCGAAGCACGCATTTGGTGCACACTGCACACATTTGGTGCACACTGCACTTGCACACACAGTATGTGTTTGGCATACACTACACATGCATGTGCACACAGTGTGCATTTGGTGTGCACTGTGCATGTGCACACACAGAATGTATTTGCCATGCACCACGCATGCACAGGCAGCGAACCGGTGACAAACTGTGGAGGATTTCACCACGGCTCCCCAAACACAGTTAAAATAAGAGAGGAGAATCAGGGTCTGCTTGATGACTATATCCTCTTGATTGATTTCATTGCCATGATCTTCTATCTACCATAGGTTGGGGATGAAAGCTTAAAGCAGAATGGTTGGAGTCTGTATGTAGTTGCTTCTGTAGGGTTCTAAATCACCCGAGAATTTAGAATTGTATGCAAGATTCCCTGCTTTAAGTTAACCATAGCAACTCATGAATCGTGGTGAATGGGCCCAGCACAATAGCAGATACAATTCAATTTTTCTTTCACCTGACAGTAATTGTATCTGACAATGATAAAGGATTTACAGGATTGAGCTAAGACTGGAGAAGTCCAAATCTATCCATCGTAATCAATTTTACAACCCCTTGAATTTTGAGGGTCATATTTGCTTCCTATCTTTTCTCCAGCTTTGATTTGTCTAAAGGAGCCCAAATAAAAGTAGAAAAACTGGAAGTTTTCATAAGTTCTGTAGCAAGTTGACATCCCATTATCTGAATGATACATTTTGTGTGCATCAGAAAGGGTCGCTTCAACAACTAACATCTGCTGCTTTGCTACTTTTATTGAGATAGTTTTATACTGCCTTCTGAAAGTTAGTTTCTCCCTTCCTTCCTTCCTCCCACTATATTTTACTATTAGGCAAACTGTTTCACAGAATATTTATTCAGAATATATTTCATATGTACAAGCTTTAGTAAGTAGAGCAGAAGCAAACAGATGTGAAAAGCCCAACATGCACATTTTATTGTCAATCCCCGGTGGGGCTGACATTTTAAATGGAGACCAAATTCTCATTAACTTTAGGAAGCTATTGACTTTCAGCATACATAGACACTCACTGTTTGTTGATAAATGGTATTAAAAAGGAAAGGTAATCAACAAAGAACAGATTTGCCATTACTTTATGTTGAACGTTTAGCCAATGCCTTCTGAAGAGAACTTGAGCTTCTGAACTCAATCTTGGTTGCCAAACATCTTTGCTCAACAGCATTCACCAGTATTTCTATCATTGATTTGTTGGGGACAAGCACAAGTATGACTAATCAAGTTAAGTGAATTGCTTCAGCAATGTCTTTAGAGGTGAGGGAGTCAAAATCTGTGAGCTGACACACAAAAATCATGACATTGTGTTTACCATCTGTGACTGTGATGTTACTTTGGTTGTTAGAAAGAGAGAGAAAAACTCATAGCAAAGAACTTGGAGAAGCCATTTGAAATTAAGGAGGAAAAGGTTTGATTTCCAGGCAATCTATTATTTAAAAAATGTACTAGAAAGCCATGGTGGTGCAGTGATTAGAATGCAACATTGCAGGCTAACTCTGCCCATAGACAACAGTTTGATCCTGACCGGATCAAGGTTGACTCAGACTTCCATCCTTTCAAGGTCAGGAAAATGAGGATCCTGATTATTGGGGACAATATGCTGATATTTCTAAATCATTCAGAGAGTGGCTGTAAAGCACTATGTGGTGATATGTAAGTCTAAGTGCTACTACAATTGCTATTGTTATTGCTATTGCTAGAAAGGAGTGAGTAATTTTACTTAGTATTTCATTTGATTATGAACATATATTTTACATTATTGAATTTAAATGATTCTGATTTTGTATAAAAAAATGTACTGAAAACATGTATTCATGAATATTAGTTACCAAAGTACATTATAACAAAGAAATCTATTGCCAAAAGAGAGGTATGGTAGAAAAAATAGGGCAAAATGCATTGAAATTGTAAATGTAGTGTAAATATTAAATTGAATTGGGAGGGGAGTTTTTCTCAGGTACAATAAACCAGATGCTGTTCAATGAATTCACAAGAATGAGAACAGGAGGGGAACTGATCCTGACAAATTTGGTGAGCCATAACCTTTACCAGGCAAAAATAAGCCGAGTGAAAGCTTACATAGATATTCAATCAGAGGTGAAAATTCCAAGAGTCAGCCATGATATAGGTTTGCCCCAAAATCTGATCTTTTCAAACCCCACTGAATTCATGCATCTGAGATTATAGCCTGTGAAATTATAGCCTGTGAAATACGAAAGCAAAAAGCTGGAATGGAGTGAGCTCGGTTTTTTTAAAAAACAGAACCAAACGTGATTTTTAGTAGCAATGTTTGAATGTTAGTTAGAAGTTCATAAAGTAACTTGGATTTTCAGTAACTCATTAAACTGCATGAGTCTCTTTGGTCGAATGTTGAATTAAATAATCAAACAATCCATTAAGTCCTTATGTAATGGATTGATTAGGTAAAGATGGACTTAAAAATGTGGGAAGCAAAAGTTCCAACATTCATTCCCACCAACACTTCCTTATTCCTCCACTGTTCCCCCATTATTAATCTTATTTTTAAATTGAATTTTAAGCATATTCTGTTAGGCTAGGCAAATCACATATCCTTAGGTCAACTCCTGAGCTGTAATAGTTTTGAACAGTCAGTTTATGAAGTGAATAACATTCTAATGTTCACTGTAGTAACCCTTGGTTTAAAAGGTTTCAGTCCTGTGGACTTCAAACAGAACAGATAGATTCTCTGACACTGAATGGTTTGTCCATTAAATTGATGTTTAATAAACATTATCCTATGTACATCAATTATTGTGGTGGAAGGTAGTCTGGAGTTCCAAGATGGAGGGAAAGCATTCCAGAGGAGCAAAAGACAGACATTTAGATAGTTTGTGTGGGAGGAAGAGAGTAAAAACAGCTCCTGCCTAGGAGTTCTCAGTGTATATAGCTTTAATGGTATAAATAGTTTACTTGATTTTAAAAGATTTCTGTCTATAGGTGAGAAACAATAAGGAAACTGCTTAGAAGGAATTTCAAGTATCTTTCATGGTTTTTAGAGAGTGATAACTATATACAGATTAACAGAGTTGGAAGGGACTTTCTAGGTCATCTAGTCCAACCCCCTGCTCAAGCCTATGCCATTTCTGACAAATGGCAGTCCAATCTTTTCTTGAAAGTCTCACATGATGAAGCTCCCACAACTTCCGAAGGCAAATTGTTCAATTGGTTGATTGTTCTCACTGTCAGAAAGTTCCTCCTTATTTCTAGGTTGAATCTCTCCTTGATCAGTTTTCATCTATTATTCCTTGTCTGGCCTTCAGGTGCTTTGGAAAACAGTTTGACCCCTTTCCTCTCTGTGGCAGCCCCTCAAGTATTGGTTGCAGCCCCTCAAATAATGATGCCAATGTCATATATTTTGATTGGATGTATATGCAGATTTAAAAAACACTGTTTCCTACTGAGGTGTCCATCAAATTGAGATTTTACTTTAATGAAACACATTTTTTGCTTTTTTGATCAGTATCTAAAGCATAACACCTACCAGATTCAATGGGATATATTTTCAGGTAAAAATTCATTGCAGATGAAATTCTTATAGCATGTGTGCAGCCCCTCATTTCATTTGTACCTACAGCACCAGAACATTTCATTGCTACAATTCAGCAGTAAAAGAGACAATTTCAGCAGTGTTATTGTTTTTTTCAATACATAATATTGAGAATCAGAGAAGGAAGCTCTCTTTGGAAGAAAACTAGTCCCTTTTCCAAACTTTGTCCTTGCACCAACTACAATCTATTACAGCATTATAGTGATGAAGTTTACCCCTTTCATCATAAAATTAGGTAGGATGATTTTGGACAATTAGGAGTTTTATGATTGTAGAAATGAGAGTCAAATTTAGATCCCAAAGGCCTTCTTCTCTCACTGTCTTCTTAATAATAAAACAATTGGAGCATCAGAACTGGTTTTTGTTGTTGTTGTTAGTTGCAAAGTCGTATCTGACCCATCGCGACCCCATGGACAGCGTTCCTCCAGGCCTTCCTGTCCTCCACGAACTTCTGGAGTCCATTTAATCCATGCCTATTGCTTCAGTGACTCCATCCAGCCACCTCGTTCTCTGTCGTCCCCTTCTTCTTTTGCTCTCAATCTTTCCTAACATTAGGCTCTTCTCCAGTGAGTCCTTCTTTCTCCATACCAGTAGTGGGATTCAAATTTTTTTTACTACTAGTTCAATGGGTGTGGTTTGGTGGGCATGGCAGGTGAAGGTTACTACAAAATCCCCATTTCATCCTGATCAGATGGGACTCGGGAGGCAGAGAATAGAGAGGGCGGGGCCACAACACAGAGATAGTATTTACCGGTTCTCCAAACTACTCAAAATTTCCGCTACCAGTTCTCCAGAACTGGTCAGAACCTGCTGAATACCACCTCTGTTTCAGAGGTGTTATGCTATGTTTTTCCAGGATTATCGGGCCAGATTTATATTACATTAAAAAGATGAATTGTGAAAGTCTGAAGCAGAAATTAAATGAAATAACATCAGATTTATTGCACTTACAATAATTACCAGTTCTTTCAAGTGAAAATTATGGACTCATCCATTCATTTAATTATCTAACTCATTAGATTCTCATCCAACAGGACCAATTTTCAGGATTCTCTCTTTTTTATTTCTTTCTCATTACATTCATACTTAAGTCTGTGCAAATAAGCAAACCCTGAATTTGGGGAAAATGATGCTTATATAGCACTTACGATTCTCAAAGAGCCACTGTTCAACATCCACACAAATGCGGTTTCACAAGAAGACAGAGATTATTTTATTACCCCAGGATGCCAGGAAATTTTCATTTGACTTCCTCTGATCTCTGGGATAAAAGTGGGACAGCGAGGAAAGAATTCCCTTTGCTGTTTTATATTTCTGTTTTCAAGAAAATGTGTTATGTTTTCTAAGATCTGATACTTTGCAGTTTATTTTTAGCTTACCAGCAGTATTACTTTACATTTTACCTCCTTTTTTAAAAAAAAAAATCCTGTGAAGGAATAATTTGTTTTCTCTAACTTCCCCTTTCTGATTTTCTAATAGGGCTGCGAGTCTGGCTGTAAACCTGATTATGCCTTTCACGTTTCATAGCATTATTCCAGGTATATTCCCACACCGCAATTCTAGACCACTGTAGCTGTCCTTTTCTGCTAGGAAAATTACTTGCCAAATTATTTGAGTTCAGTTTCTCCCTTTCTGTCTTTCTCCTGATAATTTACAGTCAGTTTCATTTGCTTTAACTGCATCTTTGGAAGCAGTCCCTAAAAGTCAAACTCACTGAAAACAATGGAAGTTAATTCGAAGGAAATATAGTTAGGAAAATGGGACTCTTTTTATATGACTGCCTCTAGATTTCTAGTCTCTTCTTTCCTGCTTAGATTTCCCACTTTCAGGCGCCAGATAAAATATAGGAGATGCCAAAATGATTCTCGATAAAATAATCCAATGATAAATTATGGTTCAGTTGATCTGAGAAATATTTCATAGTGCTTTCTGGGCATACATAGGACCCAATATGGCTGCATTATTATGCTTCTTACATTAACTACAAACTACCTAGGAAATATTAATATTTAATATTATTATCCCTTTAAGCACACAGCTTTCCTTTGATTTATCGCAAGTATTAACAGGAAGAGGTTCTATTTGGTCCATCTCAGGATCAGGCTGTTTGGTCATTCAGCAAATGATATTATCTGGATTGAAGGATGTCTCTGCTTCTCCTGTCACAAATATAGATACACAAATACACAACCAATTGCAAAAAATTGGTTGTGAAAATAATTTAACAGCTATGCTGGCTTCCTCTACTGCCGAGTCCCCCTGGTTTGCGCCTACAGTCTTGAGTTATTTCTGGCAAGGCTTTGATTTCTTCGCTCTGAGTAGACCTTTGTAATTCTTCCAGTTCTGCTTCTGTGGGTACTTTATAGAATATAATTCTTTATTGGCCAAGTGTGATTGGACACACAAGGAATTTGTCTTGGTGCATATGCTCTCAGTGTACATAAAAGA
>JANHFM010002043.1:115065-127079 GCA_032468115.1 Grayia smithii
GTCCCTATTTTTCTACTTGCATTTTTTACGTGCTTTCGAACTGCTAGGTTGGCAGAAGCTGGGACAAGTAATGGGAGGTCACTCCGTTACACGGCACTAGGGATTCGAACCGCTGAACTGCTGACCTTTCGATCAACAAGCTAAGCGTCTAAGCCACTGAGCCACCGCGTCCCCCCGCAAACACCATTATAACATCATAACACAAGCTCATTTATTTTCTATGTGCATTGTGATATTTCATTCATTCCCATTGTGATCTGATCCTGCAGAGGTCATTGTCTATAGGTCTTGCTGTTGAAGCAAAGAGCTTGTAAATTTAATCTTCAAAGTCTCATTTCCTGCCAGGATGTGTGGAAAGAGTCATTTTGTCTCTCTTGACTTAATGTATCAGGATGTGTGGCTTGAAATCTAAACATCTTAGCATCGCAGGAGGAAATGTTATCCTTGAAAAATCATCATAAGGATGTAGACCTTATGGATAAGGGGATGTGAAGCTTTAAAAAAAAAATTACAGTAAGATAGTGGTGGTGATAATGACAATTCTATTACATGAGAGCTCAAGGCACAGTACATCTGGCTTATTCCCTACAACAATTAATTCAGACAGATTTTGGCTGAAAGCTAGCAATGGTCCAAGTCATCTATGCAGTCCAATGGAGACAAGTATTTGGATCAGTTCAAATATCTAAATTTTGCACCACTCTGGCACTACTTTTCTTATTTGTCCTTTGTTGGGTATATTTGATAACTGAATTTATTAAAGAAAGATCAGGGAGGAGGACTATGAATGCTTGGATATCCTAAGTTTGGAGAAACAGTTCGCAAGAATTTCTTAGAAAAAATGAAGCACCCCAAGACTACTTTATACAAATATATCAGTCAAATATTATCATGTATTGCTTATAAAGCAGAGAGAAGAAAAAACCCTTCCTGATGCATTTTCTACCATATTCTAAGTTGATTCTCCTAACCAAATCAACGCTCCTCACTACAATCCTAATTCATTTAGTTTTGGAATAATATCTTTTCAAGGTCAGGAATGCCATGGTGCACGCATCAATTTAAATTTTCTCAATAATAATCAGTTCAGAAAGTGGTACTCATAGCATCCTGATTATACTTTGTGATCTATTTTTAGTTACATTTTTACGATGTACTTTTAAATGACTTTTTGGTTGCGATAATAAAATAATCTCATTTTACCATTGAGTAGGCTCTCATGACATTGGTATAAAAAGTTCATTTCTAATTATGTGGTTTGTAAAATATGTTGTGCCAGATGAGAATAACAAAAACAGATGTGTCCTGTCAGGATAAAAAGAAAATCTGAATAATATGTTCACTCAAGTGGAATTTGATTAGTACAAAGATATAATCATTAATTATTTCCCCCTTTTTATGAAATATGGATATATTTGTCTTTGGAAACTGACCTTAAAATTCACAACTTCACAATAAGAAAAGTATTTAGTAATCGGTATTATAATTTGAGTCAGGATGGACATTTGGCTTTGTAAACAGGATAGCTTCCTTTTGATATTGTAAACTAAAAGTGGCTGAAGGAAAACCTTGTGTTTCCTCGAAAATTTAAGAATGTAATCTGGATATAAGAGTATATAAATACAATTAGGATCAGTATTTTTGTCTCTCAAAAGAAAAGAAGTGAGACAATAGAACCATCTGTAGGAGTACTGTGAGTTTCAGATAACAATTGAATAATCAGTTAGAATCCAGTTCTGTAGGTTTGCCCCAGTTATCTGGGAGGAATTTCAGCCTGTTGGCCCTGAGGAAATGGAGGCGGTCCTATATATATATTCCAGAGTCCAGATATTGATGAACTCATCATTGAGTGAGTAAATGTCCCATCAGTGCTTAAGAGGACAATGGTTGATATCCCACTTCATGAAACTGTTTTTTAAATCCAATGATACCAGGAAATTTTCATCGACACTCCAATTTTTCCTATCTGGGAAAAGCTGTTGAGAAAATGACTTCACTGTAGCTTCAGAGGTCTTTGCAAAACATAAACCCATTCAAGTCAGTATTTAGGGCTGAATGCACTAGTCAGATGACATTGTTAATGACCATGGTGGGACCAAGATGTGTGACTATCTTGCCTCTCCTTAGTCTTCTGTAGCCTTCAATAGAATAGAATAACAGAATTGGAAGGAACCTATTGTAATGCAACCCCCTGCTCAAGGAGAAGATCCTATACCATTCTAGACAAATGTCCAATATCTTCTTGAAAACCTCCAGCAATGAAGCACCTATAACTTCTGGAGGCAAGCCTTTCCACTGACAGGAAATTTCTCTTTAATTCTAGGTTGGCTCTCTCTTTGTTAAACTTCCATCTATTACTTTTTGTCTTGCCCTCAAATGCTTTGAAGGGTTGGTTGTCCCCCTCTTTTCTGTGATAGCCCCTCAAATATTGGAAGACTACCATCATGTCATCTTTTTCAGAGTATAAGATGCCCCTTCTTCCCCCCAAAAGGGGGTGAAAAGTCGGGTGCATCTTATACACCGAATGTAGCCCCACCCACTGGCTCCCACCCTGTGCTGAAGCTAAACAGGCAGAAACAGCCTGTTTAGCTTCAGCACAGCCTAATTAGCACAAGTTGATTATCCTGACCCTCAGCTGTTTCAGGTTGCAGCAATTGCCATTGCTTGCTGCACGGGCCTCTGCTGCTTGTAGCAAGGAAGTAAATTGCTGGGAGATATATATTTTTTTTTTTTGTGCTAAGCAAACTATGCTGAAAATGAAAATGAAAGTAAAGCAGGCTGTTTGCTGTTTGCTGCAATGAGGCAAAATTTCTGGGAGGCAGAGGCAGATTTCTTTTTCTTGTTTTCCTCACCAAAAAGGTAGGTGTGTCTTATAGTCTGGAGCATCTTATACTCTGAAAAATATGGTATATCCCATATGGTATATGGGGTGTGCATAAGTGCACCATCGTGCCTACCATCCCTGTCTTACTGTCCCCATTTTTCTGTATTTACTTCCTTTTTTTCATGCTTATGTTCATACTTATACTTGCTACCTTGTACATGTTTGACAAACAAATGAATTAAAAAATAAATAAATAATGTCACTCCTAGTCTTTCTCATCATTAAACTAGTTCCTGCAACCATTTATCACACAATTTTGTCTCCAGTCTTCTAATCATGCTCTTCTTTGCAATTTTTCTAGAGTCTCAATTTCTTTTTTGAGTTATAGTGACAAAACTGAATGCAGTATTCCAAGTGTGGTCTTACCAGTTCAGTATAAAGTGATACTAACACTTCAAGATCATGTCAAAGGTTGAGAGTGGAAAGTATGATATTTTGCTTCTCCTCCTTTATCTAGGGACAGTCCCAGTTGGTGTTGGTAGGTGTGTGTGTTTGGGTGGAGATGGTAGACTGTTCTAGCCATAACAATTCTTCTCTGCAAGGTTTCATTTTGTTTTTTGTTATATTTAGCATCTATATGAAGTCACGGGGTCAGTTTTTTCCATGATACAGATTACTGCCACCAAGTTTATATCTCAGTATTTGGAGTCAGTGAGAGTCTGGATGGGGAAGAATATGGTCTGACTCAATCCTGGCTATGATTATGGGGTATGGGTTTTGGGAGTCCCATATCTGGAACTTTCATCATCTTTGATTCTGAAAGTGGTGGCACTTCCCCACTAGAACTGGTGCCCAATTGAGAGCTCTCTTGGCTCCTGCTCAAAGAACAGATTAAAATCATGTCTAGGAGGGGCTTTGGACCAATTTATGCTGTGTGTCGATTGTGCCTGTTCCTATATTAAAAGCACTAGTCATAGTCACTTACTGTATGCTTTGGACACTTCTTGTTTTTATTAACTCAAAGTGTTCTACATGGTGCTACCCTTGAATGCTATTGTAGCTGACCCAGAATTCATCTATAAGGATAATTATGCATAGTTATGGGGATATTTCACTTATACTCCACAGCAAACATGTTTGGGATAAAATTAAATCTGATAAAATAGGTGTTCAGAATATTAATTGATACGTTACACTTTTACTAAATAAAAATGCTACTCATGCTGTCCCTCCTACTGACTTTTATTGTGATTGCCATAATTGCTCTGAGTTTCTGTGTTTCTTATTAGCCTTAATCTGTTCAATCACACACACAAAATATAGTATTCACCTCAGAGGAGTAAAAAAAAGTCAACTGTACAGAGCTGTTGAATACGTAAAAATATTAATCTCTGAGGTAAAAGGGTTGCCTTCCAGAAGTCCCATAAAGGATAATAGTCTAACCAGAAGGTGCTGAATAGGTCAGCTGAAAAAAGAAGGTTTACGATGCAGTTGAGTTTTAAATCTTCAGTTTTAACTTACAATGGGGAAAAACCCCTCTTAAGTGAAAGACTAGTTCATTTTAATCCACGACCTTTAACTTTTGTCTTTCTGTCACAAACAGTGGATTCTTGAAGGCCTCCTATAGTACTTTGTTTATGAAAAATAACTTATCAAATATAGACATAATAGCTATATCTTCATGTGGAAAAGTTGCTCTTTGTTATACAGACACAAGAGATGCTTCTAGTTCCTCACTCTTTGATAAATCGAAAGCCATTAGAGATGAACAAGTATAATAAATTTGAATAAATAAATGAATAAGAAAATCAAGGGTCTTTTTAAAATGAGGCAGAAGTTGCTGGAAAACAAGTGGGGTATATTACTTCTTTGAACAATGTCAGATAAAGGGGTGGAATTCCCAGAAAACTGAGGAAAAGTCCAGTAAAATTAGAGTTGAGAAAATTAAGTTTAAAGAGTCCTTATGTGTGGAGAGATGAGGCACTTATTTAGGATTTTGTAATTTCTTTGTGTCATGACAATTATCTTTATTTATCTGTATATATTATAAAAATGGAGGCTTAAACAAGCCTTCAAGCATTCAAGTTCAAGCATTCATTCAGATGGTGAGTATGCAGTATAATACATATGTCTCTAAAATATTTCACATTTAATGATTGTCTAGATATATAATGCAAGGTCCCACAGAGTTTTTGAGAAAAGTAGTTTGAGATTTCCACCTTCCCATTCCCATTATGGCCTCATTCCAGGCATCATAAAACCTGAAAGATTTATTGTGGCTTAAATTTCATTGGTTAGAGGTTACTTCAGTAGCTCTGTGCCACATTGGAATAATCAGATTCAACTTATTCTGAGATAAAACAAGGATGGAGTGAAGAAGTTGGATTTGAAGCCTCATTAGTCATGCTAGAACTGTCTTGTTTATTGGTCATTGTTCTATCTCCATGAGTCATTAGTTATTAGAAAGTTCCATTTGCACATGATGCTGCTGTGTTTCAGCAAAAGGGACTAAACTCCACATCTCTCAGTTTGATGCTTATGAAGCAATCCTAAAACTGAATTATTATCACAGCCTATGTTTATACATTCAGCATAATTAACTGGATTGGCCATTCATGGTGATTTAGAAATATATATATATATTAATATATTATTTTTATGTTAAGCAAATGTTTCATCCAAAACTAGATCTAGCTGCTGAAAATATCAAATATTGATATACTACACCCTAGTAATAGAAAAGGCCTGGCATGGAGCCATCATGTACCAAGTATGCTCACTGAGTACATGAAGCCAATGCGAAGGAGGAACACATCAGAACATGATTTTTCTGTGCACTGGTGATGAGTCCTGGTTATTGTTTTCCATAACTGCCATGTAAGTAATCAGCTTATAGTTTTTCACCTGTGTCAGGACAATCCTTGTGTTCATAATTTTCTTTTGTGGGCCTTTGGCATTTGTGATGGTATATTTTAAATTCCTAAATATTCCTAAAATATAATCAAATATATAGTTATTATTAGAATCTCTAATTATATTTTAACTTTCAAGTTTAATAGTGCTTCTTTAGAGGGAGAAAAACTTTAACAAATGAAACCAAAACCATGTAATGACAACTGCTTTGAGATATCACTTTTCTGGAACATGTGCTATTTCTCAGCCATACAACCTACTCCTTAACTGCAGTGTTACAGCCAAAGTCTAGTGAGGCACTAGCATCATTGAAGATGTAATTTTGAAAACTTCTTATAGCAGAACTATCCTGAGAAATAAGGACATAAATAATTAAAGAATTTCTAATTTATTTTCCTTTTTGATGCAACTTATTGCATTGGAAACTTTAAGAAAGTCAATTAGTAATACTAAGCAATAGCACTTAGACTTATATACTGCTTCATAGTGCTTTATAGCCCTCTCTAAGCGATTTATAGAGTCAGCATATTGCCCCCAACAATCTAGGTTCTCATTTTACCAACCTCGGAAGGATAGAAGGCTGAGTCAACCTTGAGCCGGTAAGAATCGAACTCCTGAACTGCTGGCAGCCTGCAGTCAACAGAAGTAGCTTGCAGTAGTGCATTCTAACCACTCCGCCACTACAGACATTTATTTGGAAGTAGCCCGATTCATTATTGCTTATATCCCTTCAGAGGTTCCATAACACAGGGTGAGACCAGATACAAAAAGCAGAGGTATCCAATATTTAAAATCATATTTTCTATATCTGTTCCTACAGTCAACCTTTCTTCATTATTTTAGTTGAAACAAGGCTAGGAGGCAAAACAAAAGTAATTTTCGATTCAATCTCAGTTTCTGGTGATGTATCAAATTGGCTATAGAATTTCCTTGGTATTACTTTCTTCTGGGATATTTTCAGTTTCCCAAACTGAAACTCATTCTCAGTTTCCCAAACCCAAACTCATTCTCCTGAGTTTTACCACACAAGTATTAACCAGGCCTAATTAGGTTAAACAGCCTAATCATGTTTAACCTAATCCTGTAGTCAACATTAACCAATTAATAAATGGACATCCAGAATCATTTAAGGTCATTTAAGCAGTGGTATTCCTCAATCAACTTGTCCAGTTTACTAATGGACAAAGAAAATTGAACTTGAAAAAGAATGAAGATTTCTTATTGAACTTGATCTCAAATGTTGAGAACGATTAAAAAAAAAAAAGCCAAATAGAAGAACATTTCAGAAACATCAAAAATAATCCATTATAACATGAGTGATACTTCACATTGGTAATTGTATATTGTCCTGTGAAATTCACCTCAGGTGGAATGTTAAGCAAAATTGATGTTGTCACCTCAGTCAAAGCATCAATTTTTTATTCTTGGGTAGTTAAATAAACCAACAATAAATCCTTGCAAATATACGCACATACCACTGAACAAATTTGCTGGCATTTTTTTATTCTTAGGTAAAGTTAAATAAACCAACAGCAAATCCTTGCAAATATACACACATACAACCGATCATATTTGCTGGCAATTTGCCAAATTTTAGGAAGCACTTTCCATTCAATCTCTGGAAGGAAACCAAAATCAAAAGTGCCAAGACTCTGGTAAATACCCCAAAACAAATTGTATCTCCCATCACATTAATAAAATTGGTCGATTGTGCTTGGTTGATTGGAAGAGATAATTGTGTCATTGTTATGCCATCCACCAATTTGTATCTGCCAAAAATAATAAGAAAAAACTGCATCTAAAGAAAGGTTGTAAGAAACTCCTACAGCCAGCCCGCTCTTTTATCATATGTTGCCCTAACATTAAATGCTTACCTTTTTTTCTGGTTGCAGGGATTATGACATATAAAATACCTGGAATGTCCTATGGAAATTAAAACACAGGATGCAGAATTAATTAATTAATTAATTAATTAATTAATTAATTTATTATTTATTTATTTATCATATGGTGATGTTATATTAGCCAGGTGACTACAATACTAATACAGAATAGTAGTTTGGCTACTAAGGATAAACACTTTCTCTTCAGTAATAATAGTTCAAAAATTGTGTTACTTATTTTTAGATTTTTTTTCTCTATTTATGCATCTGTTTTGATTTTACTATTAAGAAAATTTCCCTTATACTGTCAAAATGTTAATATTTATTTCTATTATGAGGCACAAACACAAGTATTATCCATTTTGTTAAAAAAATTGACTAATAGCAAAGAACATGAATCAGAGATGTCTTCCACAGGAAATAATACCAGATGTTGAATGTACTAGATATAGCTCCCTCATAACTAAAAATAAATAAAACACATGGGAAATTATGCATGTCAGATGTTAGTGGTATACTGCATATTTCAATAATGAATCATTACAGCATGTCATCCTATATTAAATTACCATAAGCAAGAACAAGATGGGATCAGTTTAATTTAGAAATGATTGGATGCCTCTTGCATAAATGTAGAATATTACTCCACCATGTGAGATGCAATGTCAGTACACATGACTTTTGCCCTGAAAGATTATGACTGCCTTAAATCAGATTTAGTTAATATCTCAACTTACGATGCCAAGTGGAAAAGTATTCAGACATTGGGGAGAATGCATTTGAAGCCAGAGGCCAGTATTTCCAATGTTATGGGAGGCTGAAAGAAATGGAGGCTTGCTAGATGTGATACCTCTGATCCCAAACAACCAACACAAATAGATTCCTGTCATGATGCTTACTCAGAGGAGAAATACAGGGATGTGCATGCCTACAGGCTGTGCCATACCAGTGAACTTCCGGTTGTACAAGGTGTTGCATGTGTTGAGGCCAGGGAAAACCTAGCCCTGCTCCCAATTCAGGGGTTCAATACAGAACCCGAAAAGGAACATAAATATTGGGGGGGGGGAATCCACTTAAAAGCAAAATGCTGAATAAAATAGTTGCTTGGATTTTATTCCTATGTAAAAATAACCTATAAAATTCAGCCCACTTTGTTCTCATTAAAGGCAAATGACTTCCTGTTTAATCAGCACACCATATGGCGACTCTTCCTTTATTTTTCTGAAGATAATTTAAGATGACATGTAAATATATAGCTCTGAATTGAAATGTCAGGTTATTTTTCCCCCTTTCTCTCTCTCCCTCTCTCTCTTCCCCCTTCCTTCCCTCTCCCTTCTTCTGTCAGTATCTTTGAAATATTTTAGCTTCCATTTTCTGGTCTGTATCATTATCCTTTGGAATTCTCCCTCTTTGAGTCTGGAATATAATAGAATATTTTTTTAAAAAAGATCTAATATATATTACACAACATATAATTGTATAATTCTTACTCACTATATTAAATGTAAACAAATTTCATGGACAAGATTCAAAATGAATGTCTTTTGTTTTTTGTTTTTTTTATAAACACACAAGTACTGTATATAAAATTTATAAATATTTAAATGTGTGTTTTATTTAAAGAGTGAACACAAAAAAAAAAGAAAAAAGTATTTTTATATGTTATATTAGATTGGAATGATGATAAAAATTATTCTACCACAATTTAATAGTTCAGTCTTCCTGTTTGCTACTTTTCTCAAAATGCTTCTCCTTAAACTTCATATCTTACAAGAAAATGCCTTCAATTTTTATATAATATATATTAGAAAGGAGGGGGAATAAAAATCCAAGCTAATTAAATAAGAAAGAAAAAAATAACAGAAATTGGGAAGATAAAAGCAAAATAGTCTTTTATTAAAAGAAAAAGAAGAAATGGAGAAAAATAGGGTAATCATATTCAGGATTACTAGAATCCTTCTTAACATTATAAGATGTCACAATACCTGCCTACCTGCCTACCTGCCTACATAGATGATATCTATCTGTCGTCTGTCTGCCTGCCTGTCTGCCTGCCTGCCTGTCTTTCTATCTATCTATCATGGTCTACTATGCATAGTTCAATAGTTTTGTTGTTAAGAATTACTTTAAATTCTTTTGTAAGAGCAATACTCATGAAAATGAAGTTCTGATTTGTTCATTAATCTGAGATATGTATAGTAAATTAGATTTGTTCATTCTGGAACTTAAAACAAATAACTTTCTCAAATATTACTCCATCTAGAAACCTCATATTTAAACCGAAAGTGTTTCTGTAAAGAATAATGGAATTACTCTTCTTTATCCAAGAGATATACTAAAAAGTAGATCCTAAAATTATCATTGTTCCAATCTATGAAAGCAGAGCAAAAAAATGAAAAAAAAACCCACCCAATAAGGGAACTTTTTCATATTATCTCTACTTTTAATGTGTCTTTTGATGAATAGGGTAAAAGTGCAACTATTTCATTATTCTGAAGCTGCATCTCCAATATTCAATCTGTTCTTCTGAGTTAGAAAGATAGTAAAAAACTATTCTATACCCCCACACATAAAGTCTTGAAGTGGCTGAAAGAAAAAGTAATAATGTAAACAAGATTTTTCAATGAAATAGAAATATTTCTATGAATATTTCTATGACTTCCATGAATGCCCAAATAAGAAACTTTTAAAGTTTTGAGTTTTCATCAAGAGGCTATGCAACTACAACAAAAGTTAATACTTTATAAAGCACAAATGTGCTATTTATAAGCAGATATTTTTCAACAGTTCTTTTTTGTGCAAGTTAAGTATAAGTCAGCCTTGTAATCTTCCTTTTAGTGATACTATAAAAGACTTTTGAATCGAATGCTTTAGCAACCATCCTAAATTACTGTGAAGGAGGAAGAAATTTTAACATATTTTAAACTGAAATGAAAGATACTTTGTACTATTAACTATAATGTATTATTAAGAGAAGTTGCATCCTGTACAACATAATACCAGGAATACCATTGCTGGAGGAATCCAGTACATTTTTCAAAAGTACAAAAATTGCTACTAACTTTCATAAGGAAAAATTCATGGAAGATTGACAGTCAATGGCATTTTGCCATATTGTTGCATAAAACATAGTCAAAAAGACCTTAAGTATGTTGACTTTGGCTTTCTCTCTTTTTTGCCTTTTTCTCTTCTGGTCATATAATACTCAGGTACTTTATGATCTGTAAAGTCTTCAGAGGCCTGTTTTTGCTGAACTGATCTTCCCCCATCTGACAACCTTATTGCATCCTGTACAAATGGTTGTTCAATCTTTTCTTGAAGGCATCTAGTGTTCCCACAACTTCAGGAGGCAAGCTATTCCATTGATTAATTGTTCTCACTGCCAGGACATTTCTCTTTAGTTCAAGGTGTCTCTATAACCAGGTTCTATCCACTTCGGGTGCTTTGGAGAATAACTTGACTCCTTCTTCTCTATGAACACCCCTCAAATACTGGAAGACAGCTATCATGTCACCAGAGGTGGTATTCAGTTGGTTTAGACCAATTCAGGTGAACCGGTAGTGGCCCACCTGCCCGGGTGCAATCCTGTCCTATATCGCTGTGGTTTTGATGCTGCACACATGTGCTGAGTGAATTGGCATGTTGTTTAATGTCACATGCATGTGCGGATGGCGCATGTGAGCGAATTGTTATGTTTTGTGATGCCTGACACATGCACGAATGGCATGCACTCACATTTCTGGTGCTGGGCGAACCGGTTGCTACAGTTTGTGAATCCCATCTCTGCATGTCACCCTTAATCCTTCTCTTTGATAGGCAAGACGTATTTGATTCCCTTAGCTGTTCTTTGTATGAATTATCCTCCAGACCCCTAATCTTCTTTGTTGCTCTACTCTGCAGCCTTTCAAGAGTCTCAAAATCTTTTTTGCATTGTGGTGTCCAGAAATGGACACAGTATTCTAAGTGTGTTCTTACCGGTGCAGCATAAAGTGCTACTAACACGTCATATGTTCTTGATATTATACCTCTGTTGATGCAGCCTAGGATTGCATAGGATTTTTGGCAGCTGCAGCATAGTGCTGGCTCATACTTAAGTGATGGTCCATTAGGACACCAAGATCCCTTTCAAAGTTACTATTGCTGAGCCAGATACCATCTATTCTAACCCTGTGCATTTGATTTTTCCTGCCTAAGTATAGGACCTTCTTTCCTCATCACTGAACTGAATCTTGATGCATAGGGATCTATCCAAAATGTTGGCAATTTTTGTCCAGTTTAGTGTCATCTGGAAATTTAATGAGTTCCCCTTCTATCCCTTCATCTAGATCAGTGTTTCTCAACCTTGGCCACTGGAAGATGTGTGGACTTCAACTCCCAGAATTCCCCCGCCAGCA
>JANHFM010002045.1:0-19304 GCA_032468115.1 Grayia smithii
GAGGAGGAAACTGTAATTACTTCCCCAGTGTAACATATGTCACTCCAAAATATCTGTCATTTGTACAAAATTAGGTTTTCATTATTAATGTCTCTTTTTGTATATAATGCATACGCTAGATTGCTAATATGCATAATTCATTTTCCATCATGGATAGTAATTGTTCTAAATTTTATTTTATTTCAGTTTTAAGCAATAATAAGTTCACTTTTTAACTTGGGGGCAATTTCCTGATGAGTAATTTATAAAAGCTCTTCAAATGTACTAACCCAATAAGTAGTAGGAAAATTTCATTTTTTACATGAGTGCTAATGCATATAGATATTTTGTCAAATAGATATACCAGTGTAAAGAACCCTGAAAGTTACTGAACAATCCCTCAGTATATCTCAATCTTCATTATAAATATGGATTCTCAAGAGAGAGAAAGAGAGGGAGTGAAGAAGGAAGGGAGGGAGTATGTGTCTAGAATATAGTATATATATAATGAGTGAGCAAAATTTATAGAATGTAAAAGAATATCCAAAACATATTGATATAAAACTAACTCAACCTTTAACATATTAAATCAAGCCATATAAATTCTCTACTGCTCCATATTTTCTGTTTCAGCATAATGTGTTGCTTCAATACCATAATATTTATCTATTAGGTAAGTTTTTGAAAGTATTAAATGATTCTCAGCATTCTTCATTCTGAAATAAACCAACTTGATTCATATTAATGGACATCAACTCCCAAAATTCCTAAGGAATTATGTGATTGGGTGTTGTTAGCCAAGACCAGAGTCCAAGCTCTGATCTGTATTTTAGAATAATTGAAGATGGAATAGAAGAGATAATATCTAGACTTGGTGAGATTAATAAAAGAGAATATTTATAGCTCAGGGTTGACATAAGGGATCCTTGGTGCTCTCTCAGCTTGTTTGTTTTCTTGCAGACATTTCATTATCCAAACAAGGTAACATCATCACTGCTAGTCTAAATTAGCAGTTCCCATCACATACTTGCCAGTTCTGACCAGCTGACCCTTATTCCTCTGGATACAGGATTTTTTTAAAAAAAATGTAAGGATTATAAATTCTTAAGTAAATGAGGCTTTATGTTGAAACAGGACTACTGGGAACAGAGGGGTAAAACTGGGATTTAATTTTTGTCCATGCAATGATATGAAATGGGATTAAATATTTTGTGTTGGCAGGCAAATGATTTGCACTGCAAATTTGTAAATTTTACCTGGAATTTTACCTCTACCTGGAAATGAATCTTCATTAATTAAAGTTTATTTTTAATAGGCCCTTATTAATGAGTTAGAAATCAAAAGTATTAATTGCATCATTTTGGAGACGTTACATTGATATGTTCAACTGTCTGTAGACAGACAGTTCAACTGGATCTGTAGATGCTGTAAAATATAAACCATATAAGCTATTTCATAGATATTTAAATAAAGATCTAAAATGTAACTACAAAAAGCATGCTGATTGGATTTTATATCCAGTTTATTTCTGAAAAATCTTCATAGCAACCAAGTTATGAAAGTTGTAAATGAGTAATCATCCTCAGCCATAGCTCAAGACGAGGAGATATTTATTTAGTAAGTTATAGTTATTGATTAACCACTCAAAGACATACTCATGTAGCTGTTGATAAGGAAGAAAAGGACCAAGAATTGGAGTAAAACTAGTTGGTCTTGCTATCAGAAAGATAATGTTTCCTACAGACAAAAGTTAATTATCAGTAACTTTAGACCTACAAGTACAAATGGAAGGAAGACATCAGCATAAGGAGAAAACAAATTGGTTTTATTTGAACAACAGGATGAATTGTGTACCTTGCCCAATCAGCATAGGTAGAGGAAGGAGAAATTCCTCCCATGTTTCTACTGTGCATCAAAGCTGAGATAACTAAAAATATGCATATAAATATGGAGGAAGACAACTGACTAGGTCTGCACAGTGCCATCCCAGATGATGAGAACAATGGCTAGTTAATTGCTAACTTTTTCAATGTTCACATATTTATTTACTACACTGATTATCTGCTTCCTTTCCAACTGGGGGAAAGTTGTACCATTCTGTTTTCCAATCAATGTATCTGTGGAAATGTCCTTCTTCATCATTTGCCACAGCAAGAGAAAAAGAAAAACGACAGAAAATCCAATCATCATCCCTATCTCTATTTAGAGTTTATATAAAATTGTGGTAGGGAGTATGTTAATTGAACTACATTTCATACTAGAGGTATCTAAGCTTATAAAAGTCTTCTCTTATGTAAGGTCACTGCACAAATCAACAATATCCCTCTGGTTAGAAATTACTTGAATGCATACTTCAAATATGATCTGAAAAAGGTATTTCAGTTCTCATGGAAGTACAATTCCATGCTATTCATTAAGGTAGGGAAACTTTTTCCAGGCCATTGTTCAAGTCATATCACTCATGAGATTGTTACATCTTCTTTTTTCAGACTCTGGCCTTGAGTGTACTCTGCCTCTCTTCAGTTTGATTAGGAATAAATGATGTGCACTTTTAATATGATATATTGAACCAGCTACATATTAATTTGATTGCCATGCCACCCAGCCCACACAGAACTCTAATGCTAGTTAGAATGCATTGGATACTTTAAAAAAAAAACGTTTTTTCTTCTGTTCAGTTGTATCTGATTCTCTGGATGGGTCTCTGCAGTTTTCTTGCAGTTTTCCACAAGTAGTTTGCCTTTGCCTTCCTCTTAGGGGTGAGACAAAGTGACTGACCCTGTAGTTAGTGATCTAATAGGTTTTGGGACTAGAATGTGGGACTAAACTCACAGTCTCCCAGTTTCTAGTCTGATGCATTTAATCACTACACCAAAATGACTTTCATTTTGCAAAATAGTTAACTGAAATAGAAAAATATCGTACTGACAATATCCCTACTATCAATAGAGGCCATTATCCAGTTCTTTCCCCAAAATATAATGGGGTTGGTTTTTTTATTAAACTGGTGCTTTTTTCCCCCAGAATAACAATTGCATAGATTAGAGCTACAGCAACTTGTATAACCACATATTTTGCTACTCTGAATGTCTGCACTAATTCATGACTGAAAAGACATGTGTTGGCAGAACAAGGAATGTAACCATCATTCCTTTCCCTCACATTAGACCTGACCTAGCTAGAACTGGAATCTGAATAAGGACATAAACATTGCTTTAGTGAACAACTATATTGGCTTCCACAATGTTAATCTCTTGCTTTCATACTCTTCTGGGTTTTGGCTAAATATGCAATTTTCTCTGTATTTGTTATTGCTACATATTTGTTTTAATGCAGCAAGCCTTCTTTACACTCTTATTACATTATCACTGATTCAAAGCACTGAATCTCAGCATTATTTCAGAAACCTTTCATAACCAGGCTCACCCTGTGGAATTTATTACATGTAGGACAAAATCATGGTTACAGACCAAAATGTCTTCGTACCTTATCTGACAGCTTCTTAATCATATGAATAAAGGGATGCTTGGTTGTTACCACTGATGAAAAAATAAATGGACTTTCCATAGTCAGAGTTGATTGACTTTTATTTTTCAAAGGACATTAAAAAGAAGAATAAAAAGAAAGTCTACATTGTTTTTTCTGTAATATTTTCTGCATTATACAATATTATGGTGCTTGTTGTAACATTCATAAATTATTGGAATTATGGAACATATTATTTGGAAGAGACATATAGATCATGTAGTCTTCATATTGCTCAGAACAGAAATCCACCAACATATCTGTTACATGATCATTTAGACCTTATTTGAAATCTTCCAATAGGAGAAATCCATTCACTATTCTAAGCAGATTGCTCCATTTCTGTGCTTTCCCAGAAGCCCAGCATGCCTCCATTCTAGACAACTACAGCTCAGGGTTTTTGTTGTTGTTGTTGTTGCTGTTCCATTGCTCTGATTTTTGGAGACCGCCTGGATAAGTCCTTGCAGTTTTCCTCACAAGACTTTCAGAAGTTTGCCATTGCCTCCTTCATAGGGCTGAGAAAGAGGGACTTGCCCATGGTTACCCAGCTGGCTTTAGGCCTAAAGCGTGACTACACCTGATGGTTTCCTAACCTCCAGTCTGATGCTTTAAGCAGTAAGCCAAATGGGTGCTCACAGCTCAGGTACTAACCAAACAGATCATGTTTTGTCATCAAATAAGCATCTGCAGCAGATGCTGATGGTCAAAATGAGGTATTAGAAAATAGATCTGTTATTTTCCATTTGTCTGTCTTGAATTCCTGAGGATAACTTACAGTCCTCAGGAGTTTTTGAATGAGGCTATTCTGTAGCTAATTTTGAAGTAAAACTCAGTTAACTTGGAAAGACAGATATCAGCTTTCCCTTTAATTTATGCAGCAAAATGCTAGAAGAATAAAATCTGACTTCAGAAATGAGGGAAAGACATTAAGAAAATGACAGGATTTGAAATGCTTATACAGAATCAAGACCACCTATTAGTTAGGTTTTAGTTGAATATGATATAGAGACAGACCGAATAAAATACGTATAATAAATTGGATACAAAATTTCAAAGATTTTGTCATAGTCACATTTCCCCATAGTCACATTACAAATAGGGAAGAACTGTGGAATGGATATATTAAATTCACCCCAAACTATGATGAGACAGTCCCAAAGGTGGTTTTCAGAGGCAACTGGACTTTTTTGTTTTTTCTTTTGAAGATGTTTTGCTTCTCATCCAAGAAGCTTCTTCAACTCTGACAGGATAGTGGGGAAGAGCTGAAGAAGTTTCTTGGATGAGTAGTGAAACATCTTCAAAAGAAAAAACAAGAAAGTCCAGTTGCCTCCTGAAAAAGTATCTTTGAGACAACCATGACCTGGATGACTGAGAATCTCTATAGACTTTTATGATGAGAGAGAGAACTGGTACAGAATGTCTTACAAACAGTATACAACCCCTCCTTTACACTATCTTGGTTTTTTCCCCTCATTTTTGCCAAAATAAATAAATAATATGTAATAAGTACTGGAAATGCCACGAGACAAAAGGAACATTCCTCCATAAATAAGGGGTCCTGTTTCATTTCTGCATTTGTACCTAAAACTGCCAGGATATAAATTTTTTAGCTTTGAAGGGCCATTAGTGTCACAGCATGCGGTCGGGAAGAGGGGAGGAATGTCTTGACATGTTTGGTTATGTCAAATAATCCCATGAGACATTTTGCAGGCATATGACAAGCTGCCAGGCATCCATGTATGAGTGTTCCTTTATACTATCTTGGGGGGGGGGGGGTCTTCATTTTTTCTTCTTTATAAATGTACCACATAGAGGTTGCAGAGTTGTTCTGGAAAAAAAGCCTCATAGTATCTCAACTGCATTAGAAGACAGATGATGACAAGGTGTAGATGGACTTCTATCTCTTCCTCTACTTCACTTTTTCATTTCTCTCTCCATTTGTTTCCAAAACCATACTGGTAGCTGTGAATTGGTGAAAATATATTTAATGGGGCTATATCCTCCAATTTTCCTAAAATGACAATTTTGAGGGTTAATTTGGACTGAGATTGAATAATTAGCAATCCAATTGGAATCATTGGATTGAATGATTCAATAAACTTCCATGCCTGACAATGGATTTGAATTAGTCCTAGTTCTCCAAGTCCTAATGTAGTACTTTTACTACTACACTACACATGCTGTCACATGGCTTATGTTCCAGACAATTATGCATTTTGGAATGGTCTCTCTGGGGACACTGGGAGGAAAACAAGTAGGATTTGGCTCCAATTGATTATCAACCTGCAAACAAAAACAGTAGCTTTATGGTGCTTAGCAGTAGGATGACTCTGACTACAGAAGGAAAGAAGTTCCTACGCTCCTTCTTTTGCCTCAACAAAATGGATTTTGGACAAAGATGTCTGGTCAGTATTAAGGTTAATATAGAAGACTAAAATATATGCCAGAGAGTCAGTATCTTTAAGCATCTTTGTAACATTTCATTAAAAAACAATTCTCTGCAATTGTATGTAACATATAGCTGTGATCCAAACAATTCTATATTCACACACATTGCAATCATTGTGTGCATGCATTCTGATTTTATCTGGAGCAGGTGCTTACCGGTAGTTATGTCTTTACATATTCTATGCAGCAGTTCCCAAATCAGTGTGATCTTTGTTGTTGTTAGTTGCGAAGTCATGTCCAACCCATCACAACCCCATGGACAACGTTCCTCCAGGCCTTCCTGTCCTCCACCAACCTCTGGAATCCATTTAAGCTCACGCCTATTGCTTCAGTGACTCCATCCAATCACCTCGTTCTCTGTCGTCCTCTTCTTTTGGCCTCAATCTTCCCTGACATTAGGTTCTTCTCCACTGAGTCCTGGAGTGTGATCTATTCAACATGAAAAAAATGGATGGTATTAAGCCAGGAGTCAAATAGATGGATGGAAAGAAGAGTTCCTTGCAGTTTCATGTTAAATATTAATATTACTTGTGTGTATGAGAATTAGACCAATATCCACAACCTGATTTGGTTTGTAATGTGGCTCAGAATCTTCTATTATTTCTTTTTTTTTAATTTAATGGAATAGAGCAATTTTTTCTTGTGCTCTTCATGATGTAGTCAAAATTGTTGCCTCCATTAAAATCAATAGTAATAACAAAGTTATACACCAAGTCCTGGGTCTATAAAATGTTTTAGCTGGACGGAGAACAACTTTCATAAAGTAAAAAGGACCGTGTATTTTGGTAGATGTTTGTACAATAAGCTTTTGGATATACAAAATCTTCCTAAACTATGTTCAGTCTTCAAAGTTATCGGGATTTTAAAAAACTAAAACAAATAATCAGAGAGAACTCTTGTGACAAACAGGATTTGATCACTTAAATAAAGTGCTGTACCACAGTTTTTAAAACAAGAACTGCAACAACTGAAACATTTAGAAATGGCTACAGCAACTGTATTTTTCTACCCAACGGTATCTTAGATTCATTAGTAAGCTGGTAAATGCCATTGATCCAAGATGTGGGCCAGAAGAACAAAGTTTCTTTCCAGGGCTTTGCTTCGTTAAACAATCTGAAGGGCTCCTCCAAAGGGCACACTCTTGAATGGGTGGGTTATCTCAACTCAAACCTCCGCCCTGAAATAAACCCACTTTAGTGAGAGAGAGAAGGAAACCTTTCATACTTGTGAGTGAATAACAATAACGGAGGAACAAAAGCGCTACCTCATTCAAAGGGAAGGCTTTCAGAAGCTGACTCTACAGAGATGCAAAGTTTTGAACTACTTGAAGCTGAACAGAAATGCAGAGAAATAATTTACTCTGAACTTAAAGAAGTGGAGAGCACAACTTCTCCCCTCCTCACTCCTCTTAGCAGACGAATCCACTAATTAGGTGTGTCTATTAGAGACCCGGAAGCCAGGCTGTAGTTTCAGCTACACCAGTTAAATTTTTAGAAAGATCAAAGGGGCCAGCTCCTATTACAGCATTTTCGAATATAGCCAATTGGCAAATGGTGATATAATAACTGCTAACAGCCATTCCCCCATAGGGAAACATTTGTTTCCATAACATGGTGCTCCTAGGCATTTGTCAAAATGATCCTACATTCTCCAGACTAAAATTGGAGGCACAGAAGCAAGCTTGGCAGTTAGCATTTTAATTGCCATTGAAATCTTCTGTGAATTTTTTTTTTCCTGCAGGGCTTGAAATTAATGCTTCAGAGCCAACTGTTAATTCTTAGACATATTTCAAATATCATTTAAAAAAAGAGAGAAAGGACTGTGCTAAAGTACAGAGGCAAATATATATCATGTTGATGTGGAAACTGATTGACTATCCTATATCTCTTCAAAATTTGAATTACCTTTCCATTTAAGTATGTATTTATGTATTTTCTGGCAAGTGATTTATTAGGTATTGTTTAGGCTTTCAATGCTATAAAGTCTAAAGTTTAAAAATTAAGCCATGGTCTAAAAATCTGTTCAGAACTAAATGCAAGGTGGGATTTTTAAAAAATCCTTGCTTTTTTATCATTTCCTTGCTTTTTTAAAGCTAAATAATGAATGTAAAGTCAGACTTTTTATTAAAATATCAATGTCTATGATGGCCAGCTGAGAGGACCTTTGTGCTCTTTGAAATGTCAGTGATTCCTTTTCAAAATTATATGCATATAGATGACAGTATTCAGGAAAATTGGAAAGGAACACATCTTATACACCCATTGACTTTTTTGTTTGAGAGAAAAATCAGATACACTTATAGAGCTTTAAGCTCTTTTTCATCTCTGACCCTTACTCACCCTTGCTAAAAACATAGATTTAACAAAATATTTACTGGATTATATTTTATCACAGAAATAAAGCACCCCCAGTTAGATTTCTCCCTGGATGGGAAAATTAATTATTAAAAAACAGAAAACAACTCTTTCTCCTCTTTCATTTGCATTTCCACACTATTACTGGCTTTACTCTTCTTGGTTTCCATATAATTTTGAAGTTGATTGGTGATAGTATTCAAAAACTGAGAAACAATGAGAAGCATTCAGTATTAAGAAACAAATTGCTTACAGTATGTATTATATGGGGATGATTATAATGAAATGCAGTGACGTTTTACTGAACCTTTGTGTAAAACTTTACATACAAAGATGAACACAAAGTGTGTGTGTGTGTGTGTGTGTGTGTGTGTGTGTGTTTCATGTTTTACTTTTGGTGAAAATACTCCCTATCTGAGGATGATTGAAGGTTATATTTTCTGATGAGCCTTTATAGCCTAAAACTATATGCTGTGCTCTTGAACACCATTTGTTACAGCAGAGCTCACTGAATCTCTGTGGTCCTTCATCCTTTGAATGATCATTTACAGGTGAAGTAAATGAGGACTTGCTCTGTCTCAGAAAATGCTGCTGTACAGCAATAAATTACAGTGCATACTCTCTAAGAAAATGGAAAAGGTAATAGATGAACAAACCTCAGAGAACTAAGGAAGTAGATCATATGGTTGAAATAATATTTTTTGTCAGTAACTTGATCCAATGCTCCTCGGTTTATACGTCCCCTGGAAGCTTTTTGTGTTATATGGGAACATCCTGAAATACTTGAAGGTTGATTGGATTCCCACTTTTCCAGATAAAATAGCTGTCCAGAAGAGTATTGCTTTTACTTAAAGTTTCATGTTTGGCAGTATCCTGCATAGTACTTGAGAAAATCCCCAGGACCAGTCATGTGACATACAAGCTTACCTGTTCATTGCTTGCTCAACATGGCATTGTGCATTATGTGAACAGAGCAATAACTACATATTACTGAGAACTTCAGAGTGTAGCACCTGCTCTACGTGTACACATACCTGACAGGTAAAAACGTCTCTCAATAATTTGACTATGATGCACAAGGGTAAGTGTAACTAGAAAAGGTATAAAGTCTTATTTATTTATGAAATTTGTATGCCACCCATTTCATTGCAAAGTGACTTTTTAAGTCATCAAAGAAACAAGTATTGATACCATGAAAACAGTAAGACAAGAGATCTCTTGGATAAGGCCCTCTGCTTGAAGTGAAATGATCACCTGCTTTCTCTAGCATTAGATCTGTCTTGATTGGTCTATCAAGCAGCTAGGTGTTAGGGATGTAACCACTGGTCATATATTATCACACAAAAAGAGAAATGTTGGCTCATTACTCGAATGGTAGGCAACTAGTACTTTCCAGAATTTTCACAATGTGACTTTCACCAACTCCATCTCCTATAGCTAAGGGTAAAATACTATCAATGGTCTACTCTAACATATCTGGAAAGCAGTACCTGGTTTTCTCTAATAATAGAGCTCTCCCACACAACAATCTGGTACTATGATCACATTACTCTTAACCCATCTTAGTGCCAACACACTTTTCCCCATATTGCTCTTCGCTACCAATTTCTAAACAACTCTGGGAGGGCCTATAATCTTCCTCCAATGGAGCCTCATTTGTGCTGACCAACTAAGACTTCACCAGACCATTAGGATGCAATTGTTTTACTTTTCCCATCCTGTGAACTCAAAGAAGGATGGGTCAGCAAGCAAATGGATCTTAGTCCAAGCAAATTTGAAAATTCTCTGAGGCATTAAAGAATAATATATTCAGAGTCAAGTGCTGCACACTAACCACAAGTGGCAGATAACACAGTGTGACCAGCAAGCACATATTTCTATGTATGTATAAGTAGCCTTAAAGTTTTCAGGGCTAGTATGGAAAAGTTTTTTGTAGAGTTGGATTCATACTCATAATCCAAATTAATCATTGATAGACAGTCAATGCTGAGAAATATCTCTTATAAGATAAGGGCATATCCCCATCACTATCACCACCTCTTTTGAAAAATGCATGAGCAGCCAGCTGAGAAAATAATCTACCATAGAGAGCCAAAAACCCTGCTTGTATAAATACATCTGTGAGCATAATAATCATTCCATTTTTTGTTAGTGGGGGCTGCGTTGTGGGTCACTGAAAACCACATTCATGTTGGCCTTTTGTGGCAAAATGCCAGCAGCCTACAGCAGATGAAATAATGACATATATCAGGAAACAAAACGAAATCCAAACAAAGAAAAAAATGGAAGAAAAATAAAGAAATACAAATTTTGAGGAGGCTGTGCCTTGAAAAGCAGCAATGACAATTTGCATTAATTAAAGGTGGAAATGGTGTAAAAATAAAAAGTTAGAAACCAAAGGAGCATGGGTAAGAAGAAAGAAAAATATTATAAAGTTGATTGATTATACAAGTGAACTAGATTCCTACTACAGGATGGCACATAACCCTCCAAATGAAGAGTGTTTCTAAAATAAAATCTTTTGTGGCCTATCGGGAGTTTTGCTATCGCTGATTTTGCAAGAAAAGAAGCAGGAATAACTGGTGGTTCAACATATATTCATAAATGCTTGGCTAGGTGATTTTCAAGCTCTGTAGATTGTCCTACTAAATATAATTGGAACTATCATTAATGAGTTTGAAGAATATGGCCAGCATAGAGAAAATCTATCTATGCAGCCATTAGAAGTCAAAAACAATTTGATGGCACATAGTCACACAGTATGGATAGAGGAAAAAAACAAAATAACACAACAGCAACAACTGCAGATCCATATATCCAATAAATAGTAAACAAGCAGTGCTGCTCACTTCATCCCTCATGGTGCTAGAATGACTTACTTTAATGGTAGCAGGGAATCAGAATGAGACAAGCATCCCTCTGAGCCATCACAACTTTCACTGCATCTTCCACAGTATCCCTGAACCTATGTTTACACATAACCTCCCCAATCTGTGCCATATGCACATTCCCAAATGCCCACAGCATCTCTTATGCACCCACAGGCACCCCGAATCTCTCACAAACCTCCATGCAACCTCCCCAGCCCATTATTTTGTATTAATTCAGTGGGAAGGCTGGCAGGAAGTGTAAACTTAATGTAGCAGGAAGGAAAAGCAAGAGGGAAGGAAAGAGGAAAGAAGGAAGAAAAGAAGGGAAAGGGAGAAAGCAAAGGAAGGAGGGACTCATGGGTTATCTAATATGTGAGTCCAAGTTGGACACAGAATGTAGTGCAATTTAGAAACTATTTATGGATCCCAATTTTGCATACATATTGTATGTAATATGTATACATTATGTGTTGTGTTGTCTTATTTTTATTTCATCTTTATTATTTTTATAACTCAAGGCAGTGAACATACCAAAAATTCCTCCTCCTGTTTTTCCCACAAAAACAACGCTGTGAGGTGGATTGGGTTGAGGGAGATCGACTGGCCCAAAGTCACCCAGCTGGCTTTCTTGGCTAAGGTAGGACTAGAACTTACAGTTTCCTGGTTTCTAGTCTGGTGCTTAAGCCACTAGACTAAACTGGATATTTTGCATTTTGAAGTTTGTATTTCTTTTAGCAGGAAGTTATAATACTGTATATACTTGAATCAATATAATTTTTAGGCTTGATTGGAACTTTTATTAATAGTTAATGATGACTTATGATTGCATACAGAACACCAGAGTATTATATTACTTTACTTTTCTGCTCATTTTACTATTTTCGGTATTTGGCTGTTTCGTTCTGGTACGTTTGGTGGATATGTGACCCATAATAAAGTATTCTGAATCCTGAATTAGAACTCTGGATTCATGTTTTACTGGCAACTTTAGTTAATTATTAATTATTGATTAGATCCTATAAAGGAGAATGTTTGTAGCTCAGATTTGAAATGAGGATCAAATCAGGGTCCTTGGTACTCTCTGAGCTTGGTTGTTTTCTTGCAGATGTTTCAATACCCAAGCTAGGTGACTTCATCAGTGCTAGTTAGCACCAATGATATTACCAATGTGGGATAATGAAATGTCCCACATAATAATAGCTTTGAAATTGCCAATTAATACAAAAATACAAATTGCCAATTAATACAAAAATTGTAATATGCCATATTGATCTAATGTTACATTGTATTTTTAGTTTAGTTTTATGCAGCTTATAAATCTCTTTTTTACTTTTTGTTTTTTCCTTTGTATTTCATCTTAGCAGTATCTTTAAATAACTATTAAAGAAATATTTTTTTAAAAAACTGATCTGGCCTATGTGTGCTAGAAACTGTTGGATTTTTCTCTAATATCAAGTTTACACCTATGATATTAGCACCTCATATTCAGTTTTGAAATCTATTTGTCAATTACGATTTCATATTTGGCTACAAACCAAGTTGAAGAACAGTCAGTGTTGATGCTCTAAATCACCTGCCATATCAAATATTGAATTCTGTATTGTTGCCACGCCATGATATTTTAATACTGGAAGTGCTCCAGGATCTGCCAGCTTAGGCTGCTTAAATTCTGATATTGATTGCTCAGGATCCTAAACCACCTTATTAATTAAACTGGGTGTAGAACAGTTGGCCAGCTGACAAAATCTGCCAACATACGACAAAGCTATCTGCCCATAAAGGATGTTTCTCATGGGAAATGCTCTTTTTTCCAGAAAAAAAGATAATCAAAGCATTCTAACCCGTTGCATCTAGCACAATCAGAAATATTTTGTGCAAAAGCATATGTTTGCAATCCAGAAAGCAACTTGGACATTGTAAATGAATAGAGTTGATGCCAGGCTATTCAACATAACCTATGAAGTGATTGAGAAGCTTTGCTATTGAATTTGCAGGACCTTTTCAGAGAAAGAAATTCCTAATAGTAGATCTAGGACAATTCATCACAGCCACCTTGCCACAGCTAACTCACCATGGCCAATTGACCACAGGATGACTCACTACGGTCAACTCGCCATGCGGCAATTCACTGCAGAACAAGAGTTACACGAATATCAAAAAGTGTTGGAACAGAATTATTTTTAAAAAGGATGCAAAAGGGATAAAATGAAATGCAAATAATAAAAAATAGAATATTTATTAAAATTATGTTAAATAATTAAATTGAATTGTTGAATTGAATTGTCCTGCAGCAAGTTGGCTGTGGTGAGTTGCCCCATTCTGCCTAATAGCAGTGGACTTTTATTCAAAATTTCTAGTGTCTAGAGAAATTATTGAGCTCTGTATCAATTATTTGCAATATATGATTTGCCAGACATTGTGTCTCAAGCAGTAGATCTGCATGTACAACAATTTAATGTAGAGATTTTATGGATGGTAATTTTATCCAAGTGATCACAGTTGCTCCCAAGGGAATGATCAGACTGAACAAATGAGTCAGAAAACCAAAGATTGTTAGAGGAGACAGATTACACATCTGGCCAGGTTTCTACTTGAACAACATGTTACTCTTTTCCAATAAAAGGAGTCAATCCTGCCATCTTGCTCATCAGATAAAAGTCTGGTTTTTCTTCATCCTCTAGCCTTGGAATATTGCCAACTTTGATAAGCCTTCTTCAAACGACTTGACCAAGTAACTTCATACATGTCACTAGGCTTTTCAAGAAGAGGAACCAGACATCTTCACCTCAGTATTTGGCAATGAAAATTTATGTGGTAATATAAAAAGGAAATATAATAAACAAGGAAATGGAGCCTCTTAGGATTTTTATGAATGTGATTCATACTTCGTAAAGGCAGATTTATTTCTCCTGATCCCCTTTCATCCTACCCTCATGCCAAGTTTTCTCTCTTTCTCTTGAATGATAGAGCTCAGGTTTCTAGAGAAAAAGTGAGTGAGTGATGATAGATAGATAGATAGATAGATAGATAGATAGATAGATAGATAGATAGATAGATAGAGATGAGAGATAGAAGAGAGAGAGAGAGAGCACAAGAGATAGATATCAGAGAAAATACTGAGCAAAACTACAGAATAAAATTACCTTTCAATCACTGCTTTCACTGAATGACAATTAGAAAGTGAAAAACTGATTTGATTTTACACCCTGATCAAATGCAAAAATAGTGTAATTAGAAACCCTCTTCAAAATCTACTACTAGTAGTAGTTATAAATGTGGATATACAGCACTTCTGGACAAGGATACAGCACATGATAACAAAAAGCAAAAACAACCACGAAAAGCACACACCTCTGGTAGAGTACTAAAGAGAAATTCCTTTATCGTTCAAATGTCTTCTGGCCCAACTGGGTTTTCATGTTTTTTTCTTCGCAATCTGGGCCTTCTTTCACAGCAGTCAATCAAATTCACCCATAATTTGACTTTTAAGGAAAGCTTCCAAAATTTAAGTTATTTTGCCATATTTAAATTTACTCATAATGTGAGTTTTTTTTTAAAAAAAAGAAAGACAACATAAACATACTTAAAATTAAAAAACACAAATCCTATATCTTTATTTAGGTTCAAAAAATTATATAATAACTACATCTTTTACAAGCTAAGGCTGCAAAATAATTTTAATAGCATTCATATGGCATGGTGATCTTTTCAAAGCATTTTAGAAAAGCAAATGGCTCCATGAATATGCCAGCAAAAATCAAGGACCTGACTCTGCAAGATTTTGTACAATAAATTATAATCTTTCACCCTACAAAAGTTATAATATATAAAAACATAGACCAATTTCAACTCGGGATTCAAAATAATTTTAGTAAGGAATAATTTAAGTTTGTGTTTGGTAATATAATAAAATCATATCCCTTTTGATCACTTCTGTACATCTCTTTAAATTCTCAAAGAATTTTAAAGGATTTTTTTTTCTGTATAAAAGAAAATGCTGCTATGGCATCACTGTAATGTTTATATATTAAGGAAAGCATGTCCCCAAATTAATTCCATGCATGTATATTAGGAAAAATGTGTCTCCTAAACAGGAAACAAATGTCAGATTTTGTTTCAAGGCATTCTAGGCATTGCCCACAACTGCTTTTCCTCTGTTTTTCACCTGATAGGAAAGGTAAGGCAGAAGCACTCTTCAAGGTGCAAAACCAGGTGGACCTTAGGGGGGAATGAAGAAAGTATGTCAATCCAAATGTTAAAGCCTTTCACATCAAATTTACAGCAAAGCATTGACTTCAAACCTAATCTATATTTCCAATAACAGTTTGAGAGCCCACATAGATCTTGGAAGCATTTTATATAGAAAATAATAATCGTTAACAATAGTTTGATCTGAAACTATGTCCATGTGCCAGAGTGGGGATGAGGAGGAAAGCAAGATAAGGAAAGTTGGTGGTGACCATTTTAGTAAATGGGGATTTAAGAAACCAAATCAATTATTTTGTGAGCACATCTCTAAATATGACCATGAAGTTGGGGACAAGTTGAGAACATGTCTGGATATAAACTGTATAGAACCAAGAGAAATGAAAAGTTTACGGAGAAGAAAAAGGTTTGTTTTGGAAGATGACTTAAATGTGGTTTTATACCTCTTTCAGTACTTGGAAGGAGTGAGACAACCCTTACAACTTATACATGATTCAAGGCTTGCTAAAGCTTGTCTTATATTACTAAACCATAGCTAGCCATTATGTGTGAGAGAAGCCTCTGAGTTTAACTTTAATCCATAAATAGCCCATAGGCTGCTGCCTATGTTAATAGATCTTATAAAAAGTTGCAAAAATTAGGGAGGTTATGGAAGGTAATCTTAAAACAAAGATTAACTCTAAATATTCTTCATTGACAATGGTTTAAGCATGTCTCTTAATTTCTCCTCAGCTGTTTTCTCATCAGAAAGAGGAGAATGAACTGATGTTCACAATGGTAAAAATGAATGTTTTCTACATCTCTTAACACCAAGGGATTAAATAGCAACTCTGAATTAAAATAAAGTCTGTCAGGTGCACAGTGTATCTGAGTTGCTTGGCAACGTCACCGACAAAATCCATGGCTACAAGGCAACAGATGGCAGACTGAACAGAGATTCTCAAAGATTAGGAAAAGAAAGAAAAGTGGCCATTCTGCATTGCTGTGAGATTTTCAAAATGATTCTTGAAAAATAATGTTCAATCTTATTTAAATGTTGGAAACGGTTTTAAGGAGAACTTTGGCTAGAGGAAAACTTCAACATGACAAGAAGCTTCTAATATGAATCTTCTGATGTACTATACGGTGAGCATTTCTAATATAGAGAAGATTGGTATTACAATATTCAGCTGGGATAGGTTGCCATCAAGGGAAATTGTTCTGTCCTTCATAACATAATAGGCTGCCTTTTAAGCTTGTCAGAAAAAATCAAGATCAAGATGATAAGATTGAAATCCACCTCTTTTTACATGCTTAGGTCAGGGTAGTCCTTTGATTGTGTGTGTGTGTGTGTGTGTGTGTGTGTGTGTGTGTGTGTGTGTTTCTAACATCCCACCCACTCCAACCCCCACCCCCTTGGAAAGATCTGGTTAGAACAGAGGAGTAGAGAAAGTCTGGATCTAAATTAATGGATAGTAATAGCAATAGCACTTAAAGTTAGCACTTAGACTTTACAGTCTTCTCTAAGAAGTGTACAGAATCAGTATGTTTCCCCCAATAATTTGGGTCTTCATTTACCAACCTCAGAAGGATGGAAAGCTGAGTCAACCTTGAGCCAGAGAGGATCAAACTACTGGCAGTCAGCAGCGTTAACCGGCAATACTGCATTCTAACCACTTCACCATCATAGCTCTGAATACTGAATACTGATACTGAATAGCTCTAAAAGACACTTTGGGATCAGAGGGCTGAAGATTAGCATTTTTTTTTGCTTTTGATCTTTACCTCCTGAAAATGAAGTGTAGGTTTGTTAAGCCATATCCCATCCATCATTAATGCAAATTACTGTTCAGATCTTACAATGGCTCTTTGGCATGTGATGGAAAGGAGAGAGTACATTCAACATGGTGCTTGCATGTGGAGCAGCAATTCTCCATTAAGTTCCATGGGAGATAAGTTGGTCCATCCCTAAACTCTTCTGGTTCAGTATAGAAACATAACCTTTGGTTTAGGTGTGGATCAACTTATCTCTCATGCTAAAATCTCCTTATCTGCTTATTTCCTTATCTCTCAAGAACCTATTAGGACTAGTAATATTGAGCTTCCAGAAGCATATGACAGATGTGTGCACAAAAAAGCCCTTGTAAGATACAATAGAACTAAGATTTCACTTGTCCTCATCTTGGCATACAGTAATTTATTCACTGATTTTTTAAAAAAAGATTGAGACCCTAACACCAGGAAAAGATTTAACTCTTCCCATAAGCACCATTTTTTTTTCAATAACAATCCTCCATAGAAGGTAGGTAAAAATCTTCTGTGACTACAAATAACTGATTTTTATCCAGAGGAAATATAAGGTATGTAGGACAATGCTATACAATAGGGGGGAAAACCACAGTGGGAAAGGGACTAAAATAGCTAGTGTTCTTTGACTAAAACTGGAAAGATATGCAAATATTCATCTGTTCTTAACTGGCTTAGCCTGAGGCTTCCTACTCAGGGGAGAAGATACATCTAGCAAAATACACTGTTTATAAGCTAAGGTCCTTTAGATGTCAGTTAAATATGCATGCATGTATTTAAAGCATAGTTACCTGCATTCTTTTTCTTCTGAAAATTGTTTCTTTGTAATTTCAATATTCATGGGAATTGACGATGCCATGGGGATACAAAATGAAACTCAGTCTTTAATGTAGGCAATATGGTAAACAGTACTCTTGGGAAGAGTTTCAAAAGTGCATTTAATTGCATTTTCCGCTTCTCCTAACAACAAAGGATTAAGCTAGAATGAAATGTAACGGAACCAGTTCCTCTCAATCTATCTGAAAAAAGAGAGAGGAAGTTTAGCAAACAATGTTGTTAATATCCTAAGAGAAAAACATGCAAACCTATAATTTTTATATATGGATTTTTCAGTTAAAATCTGAAATTTAATCAATATATTATCTTATCTAGCACCCTGGAAAAACTAATGTTTCATATAGCAGATAGTTCACAATGTTTCACTGGGAGTGACTGATACAATATTTGATAACTTATTATCACCACATTTAAATAAGATTCTCATCATGCCTGCCCTTCTTTCATTCATTTACTGGGCAATTGTTTAAAGGAGGCAATAGAAGCCAAGCTAGGAAATAAAAAATATCTTATTTATCTCATTCTCCTCTTTCCAGAGATCTGGAATGTAGAAAGCTTTCTGGCATTAGTGAGTCTAGGATCAGAAACAACTTGTGCTAAAAGATAAGAAACTCACTTAAAATGCTTCTTTCACCAAACATTCAGAAGCTAAAAACATTCAGGAGCTGAAACCACATGAACAGAATAATCTGCATTACATCTTGGAATTTCACCAATAGATTTTAAAGAAGAACAAGAGCTTGGATAGCAGAATTATTGGTCAGTTGATTTAGTAATGGAATGCCAGGCTTCCAGGGCATGTAAATCCCTAGCTAACTAGCCAACACAGAAACAGGGCTCTAGTTACATAGGATCAGTGGTGGGTTGCTACCGGTTCCCCCTGGATCGGGCAAACCAGTAGCAGCAGCAACGGGAGGCTCCACCCACCCACCCAGACGCTTCTGCGCATGTGCAGAAGTGTCACGGGCATGCGCTCACAAGCAAAACGGTAATGACGGGATTTGAAACCCACTACTGGGTAGGATTCTTTATGTTCTTAATATATGGTATAAGCCAGTCAGCCAGGGTGGATTCTACTTACCTTTACTACCGGTTCTAAAGGTGAACGCGCTTTGCACATGGTCGGAGCATGCACACGTGTTTCGCACGCACGTGTGCTGACCGGGCCAGGGATGGGTTCTACCTACCTTTACTACCGGTTCTCTTCGTGCACACGTGTGCGATTTGCACACCTAAAGCACGCTACCATGTATGCACAGGAAATCTTTTTGAGAAAAAATATGCAAAAAAAACACTCTGC
>JANHFM010002045.1:31129-48440 GCA_032468115.1 Grayia smithii
TCTGTAAACCGCTTAGAGAGGGCTGTAAAAGCACTATGAAGCGGTATATAAGTCTAAGTGCTATTGCTATTGCTAAAAACCCCCACATCAAAACGCATGGTGCTTTATGCCATGTAGATACCTATGGGTGTACACGCGCAGTGGAAAGGAGGAAAAACATAAGGAAAGAAACTGAAGCTGAATAATTCTGCATTTACGTGCTGTTTTGTTTTGTTTTGTATTTGCACAGGTCATTTTAAGATCCTCATTCTCAGTCATAGCAAAACACTATCAAAACAAGAAGTCTTGCAAAATAGTTCAGATTATACATCTTAACAAATGCATTAGTTTAATCTGCTAAAGCAGTAGGGTTGATTCTCTATGTTGTCTTTTTTTTCAGAACTTCACAAATCATAGAACATGAATAAAAATGCATATCAACACTGCAGTGAGGAACAGAAACATTTCTTGAAATGGGCAAGGAATTATTTTTTATGCAAGAAGTAAGAGAATATTTTCTATCTTTTTTCCTTCATCTCTCAGCTACACAGCAAACAGCTCTAAAGTGCACTTTCCAAGTGTAGTTAGAGAACAGGAAGGAATGAAAAGTTTTTGTTTTGTTTTGTTTTTTTTAAAAAACAGCCCTTATTAACTTTTCCTTCCATTTATTCTAGTGTAAACTCTAAAAAGCCATTTTAAAAAGCAAGATCCCATCCACTCAGCAGGTGATATGGTCCTATAAAAAGAGCAATGAAAAAGGCAATAGGATTATCTTCTCCCCTCAACCCCTCACAATACTTGACTACTTATAGCCCAGCATCTTAAATTTTATTGCACACTCATGAAAATATCCTTAAAAAAAAGGAAAAAAATTTTTTCCAGCTACACTAACTTAATTTGATCTCCTCCCCACCCTACCTTACTTCCAAAGATTTAATTGTAGCCTTGAAGAGCAGAAACTATTTCACAGGCTGTAGGAACCATATCAGCATAACACACAACGGTGCGTTCATTTTAAAATGGCCATCTGCTGGGTTGGGCAAGTGATTCCACAAGAGATGTACCCCAATATTTATGTTCAGAGTATGTACACTCACATGCAATGACCATACTACCTTTGCTTGATAGGACACTTGTGTTCTTCACAGCCTTCGTGATATCTCTAGATATCCTCAGAATCAAATAGGGGTAAAAATATTTTTTTCTCTCTTTTTTTTCCCCATAAACCTTCTGGTTTTTATAGATGGTATTACCATGTGGTACAGAGGTGATAATAGGGGAATAAAAACCATAAGTCACAATGAATGCCAAACTTTTTCCACCAGTGTGTAGGTCTCCCCTCCCATTTCATCACTTCACTGAGCTCTTGGCTTGGTTTCAGACATGGTGCTCTAAATCAGGCTGCTCCTGTTCAACTGACCAGTGAGAAAGGGCTAGACTTTTTGAAAATGGGCCTTGGAGCAACAGTTTGTTATAGATTTCTTTATATTAAGGTTTCATTGTCAGATCCCACTTTCAAGGAGAGTATCCATTAATTGTGCTCCCCTCCTCGCCCCTCCCTTACTTCGGATTTCTCCAGTCAGGTGACCTGTGTAACAGTGGCAGAGGTGTGTTGGACCTCTGACCCATTCATTGTGATTACACCAAAGGAAAGCAAGCAGGAATGGTTTGCTCTGGGGCATTGAAGCAGGGGAAAATATAATGGGGAAAAGAGAACTGGTTTTGTGGAGAGGAGGGCTGGGAGGGGAGGGCTGGTTTTCACTGTTTTGTTTTTAAAAAAATCTTTTGCCATGGAACCACAGCAGTTCTTTCTTCTAATAGAAACTGACAAGACATAAAAGACCAAACTATTTGATGAGCACACACAATGACTAGAAATAGATAAGACAGTGAAAAGACTTAGTTTAGCTCTGAGAAACTGTCTGAAAAATAAAATCCTGTATTAACAAGTGCAAAACAAACCAAAAAAAGAAACTCCAAACATTAAAACACAGTGTATAAAATGGTGTGAGAAATTTAAGTCACCAGACAGCCTTTTAGTCAATAAAAAGCTGTATAGGATGTGTCCTTGTTTGGATAGTGGCCCGTCGGTTGAGTTTTACCCAGAAGGCTTTTGGAGGAGTGAACAGAGGGCAAAAAGGGCCAGTCTTTTGGGTCTGACTGCCATATGGGTGGGCCTGCTGTGTGCCTGTAGGAGGAGATGGATCAGGTCTCTTATTCCTCATTGGTGGAATTATCTTCAAAATTTGTTATGCCTCCAAAGCCCAGTTCTATTGAATTCTGTGCTGCTGAGACAGTGAGTACTGTATGTAAGAGAATTAATACAAGAACACACAGTTTGAGTCTGCTGTTACACAGTCTTGATGCTGATGAAACTGTGAGTGATGTCCGGTGACACATCATTGAGTCACTTGTTTTTATAGTCCCTTTGGATTGGTTATCGGATAAGAGTCCCCATCTGACATCACAGCATTCTGGTTCTGCATTGGTTGGGTAATTGTCATAGAGCCCTGAAGGAGAGAAAAAGAGCAGCATATTAATAGTCTTTTATAAAGAAAAGAAAAATGGAAAGGAATAGACCCATATAACCTTTCCAGTAGTCAAATATAATGTATAAATATTTAGAATCTATGGCTGTGATTACATTGCTTCTCTTGTGTCAGAAATCATTCCAGACAACCTAAGTGGAAAAGCAGCATATATTAAGATTAATTAATGGTAATAACAACCACTCATTATCAAATATTTAACAAAAGCTTCTCTGAACAAATTTACCAGAGAAGTTTGTTCTATACAAACTAAGCATTATTTGACAATCAGTTTTTTCTCATAAATTTGGGACTTACAGTATATATGTCTTAATTTTTGAACTATTATAAAAGGTTTTCAGATAAATCAACCACTCAGCAGTATCTAAAATGTAATATCATGAAAAACCAACTATAGCTACACTTCCAAATATGTCATCATCAGTTGGTTCATCAATCATTCTCCAGAGTTTGTCTTCCTTAACGAATTGCAGTGTCTTCCAACTCTTGCAGCCTTATCTCCCTGTAATAGCCCTTCTAGAAAAAATAATTCACATATTCTCAGCCTAGTATCTTTCAGAGATCCTAGACCGCAATTCCCCAAATTGACAATCAAAAAATATTATTTTCTGCCTAGCATTTTCTCATAAGTGGAGGTCCACATTTTCAAATCACCTATCCATTGGTTGCCACGGGAATTGACCAACTGGCTTGTTACCTGAGCCTTAATGAAAAGAAGAAATTCATAACTATTCCCCCAAACCATAAATATCTAATGAAACTTACTTATGGACACTTGGAACAACTTTTTGTCCTCGATTATACTCCCCAGTCCTGTGATTTTTACCATTTCCTTACTTGCCTCATGACATTAATACAAAACAACTTTAAATACCTTCACATTAAAGTATCTTATTGTTTGGTGAGTCACAGATTCATATTAGACATTCTTTTGTAACAGAGTCAGTCCTGGTTACTTTACTAAGGAACTATAGCAGTGAAAGACCTTCACTTCCAACTTGAATGCTTCCCATTGCAACTCAAATGTAATTTGTTATGCATGAAATGCTTGCTGTTGTCCACTAGATGTCCCCAGTCACCTGTTCTAAACTACAAAATACATCCGCAATAACCCATGCATAGTTCCCAGAATTTAAAGCATAAACAAGAAATCTCCACAATGCTTTGTACATTTTATAAGTAGAATAATGCTGATTGGCTCCAAGGAACATGTGACATCTATGTTTTGTTGTTTGCTGTCTAAATTCAGGAAGCAGCTTTAATTTGAAATATAATACTTGGATCTAAGTCAAGATTCTGCAAACATTACTCAGGACAGAGGCTGTAGTTTGATACTCCTTGGTGTCCCTTCCTCTTTTTTTGGGGAGGGGGGAGATTATCTAGTCTAGAGGCTCCAAACAAATAGGATCAAGAGTCTCCAGATCACCTTCCTCATTGATCACTTTCACCAGCTGAATGATGAATTCATTAACAATGCAGAGAAACAGTTAAGACTACCACATCTTAGATGATCACCAAAAGACAGCAAGGAGAAGTCTCTGTATTGCTTTGCAACTAGTCATTAGTCAAACTAGATTGGCAGCCAACACAGAGCTGATGCAGTTCAATCTTTGTAGGACCTGAAGAACTGTACAATACTTTCGGTTTGGCACTTTCGGTAAGTTTCTACTTACCTCTACTACCGGTTCTAAAGGTGCACGTGTTTCGTGTGTGGTCGGGGCGCACGGAGTGTGCATCGGTGCATGCGTGCCGAATGGGCGCTCCCACGCATGCGCAGAAGCTTTTTTTGATGGAAACCTCAAAAAAAGCTTCCTATGTATGCGCGCAAGCGCGCTCCATGCGCTCCATGTGTGGACCGGTAAGTATGGGCACGCGGGGGGGGCAGGTCTGGGACGCGTAGAACTGGTTCGGTGACGTCACAGCATCACCGCTACCTATTTGCACAAACCGGACTGAACCGGGAGCAACCCACCACTGGTTTGGCAGAAGAATTTCTGCTGGGAAGACGCTGCTAAGAAGAAGGCTCTTGAGGGGACTCAAACATTCCTTCAGTTTTTATTTTTTTACAAAATACACAGAAATTAATGGCATGTGATATTTTCCCAGCTTTTATTATCCTGGCTACTATAGCTAAAGACCTGTGATAGGTTCAGAAATCCATCAACATTATGTTTTTCATTAAAATTTAACAATGGTGCAATAACATTATCATCTCATGTACTATCTACAATCTACAGAGTAGCAACGCAAGTGGTTATTGAGAACTTTTGAATGATCTCTGAAGGCCAATCACTTTCCATATGGAGAACTGGCTTGCTCTTTTCGTTAAACTATCTCCCTGATAAAAGACCATTCCATCTAAATAACTTCCAATATCAGGGATTGTTTATTTCAATAATGCAAAACAGTATGTTACTTTTGGTCCACATACATTAAACTCTGTATTGTAAACTTTTTGTCTGTGTGTTTAAGACTTAACATTAAAACAACATATTTTTTAAAATAATTAAAGCAGATTTTTAAAGCCCAAATTCATGGCATTCACAATCATCCTATTAGGGATTTGCTATATGAGAAATAAATAGTAATAGGAAAAAAAGGTTGCATTTTGAAACAGCAAGTGCATTTTCTCATCTTTAGGATTTTGCTTATTCCAAATAAAAAGGAGAAGAGTTTTCTCTCTGCCAAGCAGGGTATTATAGCAATCTGAGATTTGAGATATTTTGTTGTTCTCATCCTGCAGAGATTCAGAAAAGGCAAATAGACAATGTTTTGAGTTATATTTATTTCTACCCTCTGATATTATCAACAGAGAAGCTGCTGTACTGTTCAAAGACACTAGTATGAACAATATCAAGAAAAATAGCATTTCTGATAGTCACCCGTGTTCTGATAATGAAGTTTACCTTCAATCAAGCTATATGATTTTTGAGTTGGGATTAGGAATTACTACAAAAAGAACATCTTTGAGGTTTCACAGACTGCAAATGCATAATTCCTTTTTTATTTATGGATTTCTATCCTTTTTGACTTTGCATTATTTCACAATATATGTCAACCCAGAAATGTATTGTTTGACTAGGATTTTTATTAATTTAATACACTAATAAACATATACATATCTGTTAGTATGGCTTAGTATGGATTATTTAATAAAATTATTCTGCTCATAAACCAACCATTTATCAATTAACACCTAGGCAAGCATTTCCCAAAAGGTATTTTCAGGATGTATTAGGTGATATCCCCATCTCCTAAGCCATCCAAGTATCATAATATTGGGGATCATGGAATTTATAGATGGCATTAGACTTGAAGAGCTGAAGAAGCTTCTTGGATGAGAAGCAAAATGTCTTCAAAAAAAAACCAGAAAGTCCAGTTGCCCCTTGAAAAAGCATCTTTAGGACAACCATGATCTGGATGACTGAAAATCTCCAGACATTTAGATTTGAAGAGGTTAAGTTATCATTGCTAGTCAAAGTGCAGTCTTTCTGTCTTTCTCTTATCTTTTTCTGTTCAGTTGCCTGGTCAGCAAACCATGATAATGCCATATTTGTGTAACATGTATAACATAATCACAAAAAATCTGTGAATATCTACTTGTGTCAGGACATATGATACAAATTCTAAGTTGTGGAAAATGTGTGATTGAAAATCAGTACACATCAGTTAGCATTGATACCCCTGTCCCTCTGTGGATGGGCCAGTGCTCCTAGATGTCTGAGCATTTATATGAGATTCCCCAGCATGATACCATAGCATCTGGGGTGAAATTTTTGTACCCTTTTGTTTAGTGAAGGTTGAATGCTTGGATTGACTAACATTACTAGCTTTAATCCTCTTGCTTCCCTGGGCAGACCAGAAGCATGAGGCCCAGGTCACAAAATATTTAATATTCCTGTTCATTCCAAAATATTTTTATGAAGACCCAGAAACACAGTATTAGCATATAAAATTCTCTACTCAAAAAATCCCAGTAGAACTTTAAAAATGAAGAATGTATTTGCATTGCATATTCATATTTAATTTGTCATGATACTGTAGGCATATATCAAAATTAATAGTCATGTCAAAATCAAGAATGAGAATGGATGCTTTATATTCAATAATTATTCTCTCAGAAGTATTAATCAAAACCCTAGAATTTCTGTTGTCCATATTCACATGTGTGCACCAGTGGTGGGTTGCTCCCGGTTTGGTCCAGTTCTTGCAAAGTAGTAGAAAAAGTGGCGGGAGGCTTTGCCCACCTGCCCGGACATCACCATGGATGATCTGCGCATGCGCAGAAGCTTCTCTGCACGTGCAGAAGCGCACGTGTGCATAAGTGAAGCAAATGTGCACGCATGCTCCGTTGCGAACCAGTAGTAAAGGCAAGTGAGACCCACCCCTGGTGTGCAGGGACATGCATGTATGCATGTTCAAGTCAGTATTAGCTCTTGGTGACTGCTTGGACTAGCCCCTGCAAGCTTTCTTGCCAAGGTTTTTCAGAAGTGATTTGCCATTGTCTTCTTCCTAGGGCTGAGAGAGAAGGACTGCCCCAAGGTCATCCATCTGGCTTTGTGCCTAACATGAGACTAAAACTCAGTATCTGGTTTCTACTTGATGCCTTAACTCAGGAGTTCCTACAGGCCGAATCTGGCCCATGGGTGCCCCTGACCTGTGGGGCTGCCTTGGAAACAGCAAAAGACCAGCCCACGACGCCTCTGCCAGTGAAAACAGAGCTTGAGAGTGCTGCGCGCTGCCCTCTTGGGCTCTGTTTTCAGCTGCGACAGCCTCCTGCAACCCTCTGCCAGCAAAAACAGAGTCCTCCTGAGCTCTATTTTCACTGGCAGTATGTTCAGGCCACCACAGGTGCCCCGACACATTACATTGAGTTACATGGATCATCTGCGCCCCACACACACACATGATGTCAGAAACAACCCTGATGTGGCCTTCAATGAAATTGAATTTGGGAGAAACCAGAAGCGTTGTGGCGAGACTGGCTGGAAAATAGCAGGCTCCGACAAGCCTCATGGAAATCGAGCCAGACAAACCGCTGGCTGTTGGGGGGGTGTGTGTCTTCAGACTGGAACCATCCTGGAGGGATGGTGAAGAAGGAGAGGCACCTCGGACAACCAATTGGAACAGGCAAGTTCCTTGAAAGGTCAGAGGCAGCTCTTTGAACTGGCAATGGGTGTGGCAGCCATTAAAAATGACCGCTTCAAAGCTGGGGCAACCAGAATAAGATCTTGTGCAGGAGCGGTGTTTGAGAGGAGTACTGGTACTGGGTGAGTAACTGGCCAACTCACAGGTAAAAAAGGAAATTAAAAAAAAAACTTTCAAAGGTGTCCTGGCAAGGAAACGAGTGGCTAATTAGCACTTGGGAATTTTAATGGAAGGAGAAGAACAAAGAGGAAGTTAAAGTACTAAAGCCCAGAAAATAAAACCTTATATTTGGATTTAAAATTGGATTTGGAGAAATTAAAACTAATACAAGAAAAAGAAACCCGAGGGAAAATACTTTTTAATGAGGATTTGAAATAATTTTGACAGTTTTGAAATTAGAAGGAAGAACAAAGAGGAGGTTAAAATATTAAAGCCCAAGAAAGAAAATTTTACAACTGGATTTAAACTGAATTTGGAGAAATTAAAAACAATAAAAGGAAAGGGAATCTGAAAGAAAGTATTTTCTATGTGGATTTAAAATACTTTTACAAGCTGGATACTTTCTTATTCTGAGAATTGTGGATTGGAGAGAGACATCTGCTGGAGGAAAGAAAGCACTACAACGACCGGCCTGAAAATTGAAAGAAATAACCACAGTGACTTTGATGACTAAAAGAGCTGTGAAAAATTTTAAGGAGTATTTGTTTCTTTTTAAACTGCTTCATCTTGACTTTTAAAGGAGGTGAAAAACAATAAACCTTTAAATTGGAGTGGATTGGATGAACATTTGTGTTGGATATAATCTGGAAATAAAAAAGAGACTAAATGGACTAAAATCTTATTAAAGTTAAAATATCAACAATTTTTTAAATTGACAATATGCAATCTTGGATGTGTGAGGAATTAATTGAGATGCTTACAAACATGCGTGAATCAATAAAGGTCAAAAGTCAGAAACTTTTTCAGAAAACAGAATATAAATGAGAAGCAAGAAAATAATATTGAAGGAAAAGGAATTGAAGGTAAAAAGTTAGATGATTACACTGGGATTTACAGTGGCAAAAAAATAATGGATGGGGGGGGGGGATATTCACCAAAAAAGAATCAATCGAAGGGAAGAGAAGGAAATGGGAAAAGGTTAGATAAAAGCTTGGGGCGAAATTATGCAAGTAATAGACTCAAAAGTTAGAGAAAGGATTCAGGAGAAAAGATACAATAAATATAAAAAGAAAAAAAAGAAGTTAAGACAATGGGATGAAGGGAGAAAACTATTAAGTGGAATTCTGGAAAGACCAAGAAAAAATGGTTGAAAGGCAAAGAATAGTGAAAAGGAGGAAGGGAAATAAGGTATATTTTAGTGGATCTAAGGGAACTGTATTAACATTAGTAATTGTGAATGTAAAAAGTAAATATGATTATGTATATTGTGTATTGTAAAATCGAACAGCAGATGAAATATGAAGTGGTAATTTGGTGTAATTATGAAAATAACTGAAATCAAGAGACAAAATGTAAAAAAAAATGTGATGGGGATTTAGAAATAATATGTTGTAAATAATGTAATAAAATAATTAATTGATGCTAATAAGAAATTAGGAATTAAGGGCGGATAGTGATATTGGTTATTATGTATTTAGAAGAAATTAAGATAAGATGTGGAAAGTCAATTCAGATGTTCTGTCCCCTCTCCCTGAACACAAACAAACACACAAGGAGGCTCGACTGGCAAGGGTTAAATATTCAAGCTTTTTGTAATTGCTAGCAGATAAGCCTTTTGGCAGCGAAATGCCGGTCAAGTGAATTCAGTCTCACAAGCGTTTCGCAATTAGATTTTTACTAGGCAAGCAATTACTTACAGAAGGTAAAAGAGTTTGTCAAAAGTCCGGTCCAGAGTTCAGTAGGTAATCAACAAAACAGAAGGTCCAACAAGAATTTGCCAAAGTCTAGTCTAGAAATCAGTCCAAGGGATTATAAACCAGGTTTCAGACAGGTAACAAGATGTGACTAGCAGATTATGAACTTTGTTCATCACAAAGTCTGAAGACCAGTCACACCCACTTTTATTCCTTGTGGGGTGTGGCTCAGTGACTCAGCTCAATCTCTGGCCCTCCCAACCTCCTACCCTGCTGTGCACACCTGTCCCTGTGACGCTGCCTGGAATCAAGCCAGGATTTGTCATCATCGCCCTCTATCTGCTGCTGTTCTGGGACATCTCCCTCCTGGCTAATCCCAGGCTGTTCCTCTCAGCCTTCAGATGGAACCTGAGGCATTGCCAGAGAGGAGGGTCCTGGAGAGGGAGGCCTTGCCAGTTCCTCCCCATCATCTTCAGAGTCTTCTTCCTCTGTTAGTACAGGCTCGGGAGTCAGGGCCACAACAGTTACCCATCTCAGTCAATGACTCTGGGCAGCTTACAATAACAATATATTACAATAAAAAGCACTAAAGACATTTTTAAATCAATAGAAACATCCAAAATAAATATACATAGCAGCTGAGATATTTGGCCAGTTAACAATACAGCCAGGAAATGGGGCCCTTAACACAAAGTTCCTCAGCCTTTCCAGCTTTGCAGACCAGTGGGGGATGGGGGGGAGAGGGTTGTTCTATGTGAATGGCAGGCCTGCCGCTTGCGCAAATGGAGCACACACACTCACTCGCTCTTTGTACAAGTGGAGATGCACATGGGCGTATGCCACTTCTGTGGCCCCGTTCAGAATGGCTCAAGGCCTGGTAGTCAGCCACGGCCCGGGAGTTGGGGATCACTGCCTTAACACATTCAGCATCCCAGGTTCGGGAAAGTAGCCAAATCCCTTTCCTCATAATTTTAAGACTCTTTAACTTGCATGCCTCATCTACCATCTAACCTTATTAAAGGTTTTCAGATGTTTTGTTTATTCATTTTTATTATCTTATGGGAGAGAAAACTCCCATAAGTTTTCACCCTTACGCATGTGTGTGTTTCCTGTCCTTTCGTTCCTGATTCAACTAGCTACACTTATCATAGTCAAAATCCTATCCTAATTCCCTATTGGATAGTTTTCATGTTTTAGCTAAGTATTTGCACATATTATCTAAATAATATACAAAAAAGATTTTACATACATATACTGTATTAAACGCACTCATATAGACGTCAGTGCCATGTGCATGTTTGCGATCTAGTTCCACTGTCAATTATTGAAAGAAAACAAGCTAGAGCAAATAATATGAATAATTTTGGAACAATAGGTTCCTACTTTTTGCAGAACCAAAATTGAGCCATCATTTTCTAATGACCACTTCTTCCTTCTGAAATTATCTGGTGTTGCCATGAGTCCCAAGGTGAGTCATTCTAATCTGATGTCCTCCAAATAGCAACACTTATTTTTGTTTTTAACCAGCTGGGTCATTATTTAAACCACAGAATTACCCTCCAATAGTTCCACTATAGGGACTACAATTCTCAGAAGACCAGTTAGTATCCCCATAGATCAAGATAGGGAAGGCTCTCCTAGTAGTACTGATGTGATATCTATTGCATTGTTTCTTTAATGCTTATGACTGTAGCCTTTACTCCTTCTTATTGCCTTCCTTCACTGTTTGATTTGAACTTAACTATTAGTTCTTTCACTAATTTCTTTCTTTCTCTATTTCTGTGTCTCTCTGTTTCATCTTGTTATTCTCACTGGAATATAGAGCAAGGATGCTGGTATCAGGACCTTGGTTATGTTGGATGAGCAAGGAGGTAAGTTCAGGTTGTTTACCCAAAAAGCATCTTTTAGGAACAGTGAACTTTAGACCAATTAATGGTCTTACTAACACATGTATATACTTGGACAGGTGTTCGTTTTATAGGTCTTGATCTGCAGCCATCTAAACTAGGAAGATGTTCCTAGCACCACACCTTTTTACTAAAATGAACATAAATCCTCTAATCAGAGTTACAATATTTAAAATTTTAACATTCCTTAATATTTCTTTGAAGGGCAGGTTATTTTAGGGATCAGGTTCTCTCCATTCTGGAAGAAGAAGGAATTTTGATAGTGAAACTTGAACAAGCCAGATAATGGGATCCTCAGCACAGATGCATATAGGAAAGAGTCAGATCTCCCTATAAAACTTTCCAAAATTAATATTGGTGATTCTTTTAAATGCAAGTCATTCAAAATATGTAAATGTTCCATGGGCTTTAAACACTTTTCTGTATACTTTAAATAATTTTGGATTCACTTTGGCTGCTTTTATTTTATTTCCATGTTTGATAAATTATATTAGGAAATAAGTTTAGGAAAGATGTAATTTTTATATTGGCACAATTGGGACAGGCTATGCTTCCTTTAGACCATGAATGTCTCACCGATAATCTGATTCATCAAATGATGTGAATCTCAAAATTATGAAATTGGGCTCTGATATGGATTATTTGAATGCTCAGTTGACAGACCCCTTCCATTTCTTTTGGATCTTCTCCTGACTCTTTTAAGTTTCCTAGATTGCTTGTTTATTTTGATGTTGAAGAAAATTTACAAGGCTCAGCTGTCCATTTTAGAATAATGAGAACATTAGAATGGCTTTACTGAATCAAGCCAAGGCCCAAAAGGCATTTTGTTTCAAAGAGCAGAGAGGCAGATGCCTCTGCAATGCTTGGGAGGAGATACAACCTCCATAGCTTTTGTTCCACTATGACTGGCATTTGGAGATAGCATAGTGCCCCCAGTACGTCTTCAAGATGAATTGCTTCTCATTGCCCTGTTGTCCATGAATTTATCCATTTCCCTTTAAAATCCTTCTGATTTAATGGCCATCAGCATGTCTTGTGATAATCATTTCCACAGTTCAATTATGAGCTGTGCATTTCCTATCATCTGTTCCAAATCTCCTTCCAATCCATGTTCTGGAGGAGAACTTTGATTACATTGTCCCCTTGGTAGTCCTTTCTCCAAACCAAATAATTAGCTTAGATTAAGAGTTTATTTCTGCCTTTAAAAAATAATCATCAGTTCAAGGTGCTGCCCACATGAAAAAAAAAATACAGAACACTAATACTATTCACCAAAGAGAAACAATAAGTGGGTTTGAAATCTTCGTGGACTTGCAGGAGGAATGTGAGGGAAGGAACTGATACATTTTCAAGAGATATTGAGGTACTGTGTGGTAATAAATCAGAGGTTTTCAAGACTTGTGGACTTCAACTCTCAGAATTCTCCAGTCAGCTATGCTCCAGTCATCTATGCTGGCTGGAGAATTCTGGGAGTTCATGTCCACAAGTCTTAAAGCTGCCAAGTTTGAGGAATCCTGTTCTTGACGATCACTGTGGACATCTGACTCCATCCTCAGTATAACAACTGTGTAACTTCTAGGCAAGTTTCTGCTTTTGAGTTTTGTGAGTTTGAGAACCATTTGGCATTAGTAATAACTGCCCTTGTATTTCTTGATTCAGAAGAAAAAGCATAGATACGAAGAGGGGATTATTTGACCCATAGCCTAAAGTTCAATGGAAACTAAATGCTGCTACTAATCTCACATGAAAATTATCTAGTACAACACATAAAACTCAAGCACATGCTCATTTAAGGTATGCTAGAGGCCACAAGGCTGGTCCTTTTTAAGACACAAACTGTAGATATGAATCACAGCTCCACAAATGCATCTCAAAAGGCTTTAATTGCCCTGAATCCACAAATATATACTCCAAAATCAATGAAATTGAAATTTTTAAAAATATCAGTATTTCCTTTAGTGAAAGACCTATGGCCCTTAGACTGCATTTTTTTCTCCAATGTTGCTGCTGAAATTCAGTGATACACTGAATTATGTGGGAGCTATTTTAATATTTAAGCCACAGGATGTTACCCATAAAAGGTGTGCATTTTCCAGATATGTGTGAACAACAGGGCCTTCTATTTAGAAATTAATTGTCCGTTGCATCAGACATTTGCTCCTTATAGCCTTTTGTTTCCTAGCAATTGTCCTTGAACTGGTGCTGAGATATAAACGGCAGCTGCTACTCTAAAGCCAATTGAACTTCACCCTAGGTGACCTCCTCTTTTTACGTCTGCATTAACTTTCTGTAATCATGTTTACTAAATGTACACTTGCCAATTAAATAAAAAACCATCACCTAGCAGTCATCTCAAGTACCCTTGTAACTCACACTGCTCTTTCAGGATGGATTATGATGGATGGATAGTTCCTTCTTTATCTTCAACTTCCTCTACCAAATCCTTATCTCTTACCTGCCATACAGAAATTGGAGAAATAATAATAATAATAATAATAATAATAATAATAAAACCCTCTGAAACCACAACTCTTTTTTTCCTCTTAAGCCTATCCTGTGATTTCAAAAGGCTGGCCTTTGATTTAATGACTACAAATTGTATTGTCCCTGCACTCCTTCTTTATATTTTGCCATACAAATACAAACATTTTAGTTTCTGTGCAGAAAATGCAAATAGAACCTGCTTCGTGTTGCTAATATTTTTTCTTCTTCTTCTTCCTTTCTTTGTGTTAAATGGTTTTAGTTTTTTTCCTTTTTTAATTAAAGTGTTCCTTCATTATTTTGTTTCCTTAGGGTGAAGGGTGGGAACCAAGGTGACATGCCATTGAAATGAATATGTTTATGATAGTGGAAAATAACTGAGGTTCAGAAGGAGGCACCAAGGGGACAATTCTATGTGTACTTTGCCGGAAATAATTACTGCTAAACATGATGAGCCTTTTTTTTTCCTATCTAAATATTGACTGGATTGAGCTGTGTGATTGTTTGTGCAGTCTCAAATGTTTACTTTGTGCTATTCGGCATATCTTAATAAGAATAATGATTCTCAGCCACTTTTAAAAGGCAATCTGTAACTAATTCAAGTCTAAGCCAGCACAGGCTCGGTGGCATTTATAAAAGTCACTTATTATTTGCATATAAATCCAAATAGTGGGCTTGATATTTATGTTATACTGTTCTAATGCAAATCAGGTGTAACTCCATTAAAGTGAAAGGAATTACATTGACCTAATAATGTCCTGGAATCCATGGGGAGATCAGGTAAGCAAGAAATAATGCCCACCAATGGGGGAAAAAAATATGGTCTTCTATTATATTTTTATCTAACTATCCATCTATTTATCTCTATATTGCATTTGCTCTGAGTCTCCCTAATTCTATGGCAGTCAATCCATCTGCTTCTCTGGACATGGAACGGGGTCCTGCACTTTACGTAATTCCTTCTACTCCACTGGGGTCACTCCTAGCATATAATAATGTCACTGACAGAAGAATAAGACCCATGGTCTTCTCTTCTTTAGAGATGGACCTCGGCCCAAAATTCAGATCTGAAGAGCCTCAGTCATTGAAAAAAGTTTGTATCTGGACATGGATCTTAACTCAGCTACTCATATCCATTCTAAACACCATTATTAACTGTATACACTTCCACCAAGCAAACCAATTACATTTTCAACCATCATCAAACTCAAAGACATTTGTAAGTGGAAGTATTGTAGATATTGTCCATGGAAGGCAATCATTTTAAAATTGTTATTAATGTACACAAATGCATTACAAGGTAATAATCCCATTTCTTTCTTTTTCTTGGATGTCATTGGTGTCTTAGTAACTGGATGTATTGTATTATGTTTCTGGATTCTGAGGTATTTGACAGCAGCTCCATTTTTTATTTTTTACATTTTTATTCTAATTAGCAGACACTTCTCCATCTCTTTTTTTTTCTATATGGATGTATGTGTGCTTTATCATTTTAGTAAAAGGGACTGTTTTATTTTTTAGCCTCTAGGGTTGCTTCCATTTTTGCTTCAATGCATCAGCTGCAATTAATGCATTGAGATGCCATCGTAATAATTCTGTTTCTCCATACATCTTTTTTTTTTCATTTTCTGTTGAAGACAAACAGCTACAACTAAAAACAAAAAAAAAAGTCAATTCATTCCATACTGTCATCCCTTTGTCCTGACCAGAACAACTCGATCGTGTTGAAGAAGGCATGAACCATATCAACCAAGACATGAAGGAGGCCGAGAAAAATTTAAAAGATTTAGGGAAATGCTGTGGCCTTTTCATATGTCCTTGTAACAAGTAGGTACTTGGTGCCAGCGCTGCTCTGTAGTGTCCAGTTCTTTGTCATGAGTGAATGTCTGAAGTTTTTTTTTCTTTGTCTTTTTTTTTTCTTTGTCCCTTTCCATCTGCTTCATACTGTGGGGATAAAATGCTTGTGTTTAATCAGAACAACTGGAACGCATCGAAGAGGGAATGGACCAAATCAATAAGGACATGAAAGAAGCAGAAAAGAATTTGACGGACCTAGGAAAATTCTGTGGCCTTTGTGCCTGTCCATGTAACAAGTAGGTGCTGCCTGCCTGCCTGCCTGCCTGATTTTTAGAGCACTCAAGGCTGACCTCAACAGAGCCTTGTGACGCTCATCCTTGCTTAAGGCACCTGGGCAGGATGAGCATGTGGCATGCAGAGAGAACACTTCTAGTTCCAATGCATTCATCTCATAGTGTAGACCAGAGGTTCCCAAGCTTTCTGACTAACAAACCACTTTGGCCCTCCCTGGCTCTAAAATCCCTCTTTGGCTAACCACGACTCCTGCTATCAGCTTTCAAATTTCCACCTTCCGGGGAATCAATGCAGTGGGCAGCCATCTGTCTCACCCTTTGTTCACAAGACATGTCTTAATGCTATTTCCTGGAAATGTGAATGCTGACCCAGTGGTACATGGCTTCACATCAGTCCCAGTACAGAAGAGACAGTGGCAGTTCACATGTCCCTTCCCATCCATGGTGGGCCCCTGCTGTAATGTGTTGGATAAGAGGAGAACTTTGGTTGTGTGAAGTACTTACTGCCGTCTCAGTGTTCAACAGTGGCTTGTGTATTTACAGATTGGGAACCACTGGTGTAGACAATAGCAGGATTATAACAGATGCATTAAAATCAGGCATACCATAGTAAAAATTTTACTGTAGGCACTTTTCAATGATGACGATTTCAACATTTTATAGTGTGTACTATGCAGCATTAAACAATTTAAATTTCAAAAATTATGATGATCCTATGTAATCTTTTCTTCCTCTGAATAGCCTTTAAAGGAGTACTTCTTGACCACAATTTATGGCTCAGAAATACATAAAACGATTATTTGGATGAAATGCAAAACCCAAAAGATTTGGAGATACATCTTGTTTTTCTTGTTGGATCCCAAGCTACGGGAAAGTAAAATATTGTCAGGAAAAAAAAAACCTGGATCCATTTTGCTCATAAGCAGCTCTCCACTGTGTAGCATAACACCAGGAAAAAATGTTGAAATATATTAGGCCTGCTTCCATATTACTGCCATGAAATGAAAGTGCAGCATAACAAAATGGATGTATCAGCTTTAAAGGGAGAACATAGAGGAGAAAGAATGCGTGCTTAGATAAATAAGAGATTTAGCGTTGGGTGAATTACTGTATGGATGAATGATTAAAACATTTATAAATATTAAAAGAGGCCTAGAATGGTGAATGTCTGTTTGCATGTGAGCATGTACCATTGCATGTGGCCTTGTAACGTAACGTAGCTTTGGGTTTATAATCCAGCCTTTGTTTATTTGCTCAGACATCTGGAATAAGTAATAATTCTAATAATTAAATTGCTCCATCCA
>JANHFM010002045.1:78833-93463 GCA_032468115.1 Grayia smithii
TGGCCAATAAAGAATTCTATTCTATTCTATTCTATTCTATTCTATTCTATTCTATTCTATTCTATTCTATTCTATTGTAGCCAAGTGTCATTTCTTCAGTGTTGTCACATGAAAAGATAATACTGAAATATTTACAAATTGTGAAGGGTGTACTCAGTTCTGCAATATACTGTATATACAAATTAACCCTAGAGCCAGAAATGACTAGCACATGTGTGCGGGGGAAACGTTACCTTTTATATGCAAATTAACTTTTTGAAAAATATTTGCTAAGGAAAATTAATAACTTCACGTGCATCTTGCTTTTCTTTCCATAGCTAGAAAGAACTCATATTCTTGAGTTCAGGAATTATTTCTGACTAAATCTTCCCTTGTAGTCTTTTGTGGGAGACTAGAATGTTAGTCTTCCATATGAGCAGAACATATAATAGATTTTGATTTATATTATTTGTGGACAATGTGGGAATGATCAATTTCCTGGAAATAGTAGGGCTGTGCATTAACCACAAAATTGGCTTAGAATTCAATAATTTGAAAATCACCCCAGTTCTGACCACTGAGGAGGCCACTTGGTATGCTAAATATGAGCCAAATCTAGTCCTTTTTATTTACAAAAACTGTGTTTTTCTCTTTTATTGATTAACATTGGGAACTTACAAAATGGCATTTTAAAACAAAACATACTAATTAGTCGAATTGATGAATGCTGTCATATTTCAGACAACATGGATGTGGCAAATGCCTTTAAATTTTGAACTTTTATGAAAAGATGTGCTAATAAAGTTTTTATTTTATTTCTATGTCAAAAAGATCAAAGAGAATTAGCAGTCTTATTTCTTCATTCTCCATTTTTCAAGAATTCTGTCTGCACAATTTTAGGATGTTTTATTTAATATAATAATTAATGATGGTATATAAACTGGCTAGAATCCTGTAATAGGAATAGTATATAAAACTATATTACATATTTATGTACATATATATGTGCATGCATATATATATATAACCACATACACATGCACATAAATACAATTTACCACTAATGAGGGCACATTAAGGTCATTTATAACATTTGGGTTGCAGATAACTGAGTTTAACTAGCTAATCCTTTTGAAAATTGAAAACTGATTTTTTTTCTTTTCTGCTGAATTATATATTGTTCCTTAATCAAGAAAAGTACCATATACCATTAATAATTTGTCTGAGATACAAACAATTTTGAATCTAAATGAAAAAGAATACAAAAACCTAGTTACGGTTTAAGGACTTAAGTTCATATAGTGGTTTAAGAGAATGAAAACTTGTTCTTTATCAACCAGAATAACATACATATTTGTTAAATGACTGAAAGTGTATTCTAGTTTTGTATGTATTTTGTATAGCAAAAGACTTGTATTAAGAATTGGATTTATTATATAAATGGCATTTGAGAAAAAAGAATGCTACCTACTGGTATATATCTTAAATAATGAAGGCTAAATCCATTACAGTTTTAAAAGGGATACAGTCAGGAAATTGATGTCATAAGTAATTTTTTTCAGCATCAGATATAACAGACTAACAGTGTTGGAAGGGATCTTGCAGTGCAAGTGCACCAGCGTGGCTACCGTCCCTGTCCTAATATTCCTTTTTACTCTTACTCTTTTCATGTATTCTAATTATGTTTATACTTTTATTTGTTATCTTATATATGCTTGACAAATAAATAAATAAATAAATAAATAAATATAAACTAAATAAACTTTTAATCAAAGATGAGGCTGAAATGAGGCAAATAGGGTCAGGTCTAGGGTACGAATCCTTGTAGCTTTTTTTTTCTGAAAAAAATTGCTGTATTCAAGCAGAAAAATGAGACTACGTGACAAAAGGAACACAGTATTAATATATAGAAACTTTTTGCTTATAAATTATGAATGGTACAAAATATGAAGGAATGTGATTTTTGGAAATTATAATATTAGTTCAGCAGGGAACATAGAAGAGATATGATTTATTTCACAATATCAGAGTATTTTGACATGCTTCAGGTTTACAGTGAAAAACTAGATAAGATCAAATTGCTTTTCCTTCATCAAATGCTTTGTTAACTCTTCTCCTGTTCTGCCTCTTCAGTAAAAAAGTTTTATCCTGTTTTGTCTAACATATTTTGTTTTAGACCACTATAACTTTGCCACAGATTAAATTACATGCAAACCTCCAATCGTTGCAATAACTATTTTCTGTTATAAATTCTTCTACTGTAGGTATATTTGACCCTTCTTTCTCTTCTTCCTTTCTTTAATAAAGAGGTAATCAAAATATTCGCATATTTCATTCCTGTGTTGGGCTCCTACAGCAATTTTAAAGTTTAAAAATATCCTACAGTCAGTATATAGTTGCTATTTTCATCCAGCAAATATGTTATAGTCACAAAACTGAGTTATACTGCTGAATAGTTAGCTGAGGAAAATATATCTGTTTTGTTCTTGAAGACTTTGTCTATGACATGGCAATACAAATGATCCTGTCTGTGTGTTTAGCAGTCATCATGTTAAGAAGGGAAACATGAATAAAACTTAACAATATTCACTATACAGATAGATAACTTATGCTTTCAGATTTGCCCTGCTCTTGGTTGGAGATCATAAAGTCACTTTGACATCATGCTACTCTTTGATCTCATACACCTTTGATTGTGAAGATTCTTGATCTGTTTCAATTTAATTCTAAGTCCAAGAGAAACTTTTACTTTCATTTCATTTTTAGTAATGTTCAGGCCATGCCCAGCTCATGCTATTTGACAATTGCATCTTAGCTATGTTCATTGACATATCTTCCTGAAATACCTGATGAAGGGCAGTGTAAACTTGTGTCCTGAGGTTGTTTCCTATCTTGGCAAATTGTAATGTGACAACAAATCATGTTTTGAATGGAGAGTGGGGGGATGGTAGTAAGAAACAGATTTATATTCAATCCAAAATACAACAGAGATAACACACTGTGATTGGATGCATACCATATTTAGCAACAATTCGAAAGAATAATCTAATAAGAGAAAATAAACTTTTTCAACACACTAATTGAAAAGAAAACCAATAAAAGAAATGTTGTATAATGCAGCTTTCTATTGTTACTATTTTACAAAGATTAAAACATTACTGCAGATCATCCTGTATTAAAAGACTTGATCTTATTCTTATTTTAATAAACCATAAATAGTTGTCTGATGAATCCCAATTATTCAGTAATTGGGATGTTGCAGTCTTCCTTCCAATGATTATTTAAATGCATTGTTAAATGAAATTGGTAAGATAAGAACTGGCTTTCCAAGATTCAGGAGAATCATTATAATAAGATATCTTACTAGCTTTCCATGGCCTTAAAGCAAATGACTCTGAATAAACAGATAAACAGGCCTAAATTTATACCTTGATATGTAGAACAGCATGAATAAACTTTGTTGGGTATTGAAGAAGACAAAAATATTGAGGATGGCTTTTTTGAGGGTAACTAAATTAGTCTTCTATGAACCATCCTCTGACTAAACAAAGCTCTAAATGCAGAGTTCATATTCTGGTGGCTCTGGTATTCAGTTGTGCCAGATAAGGACTCTGACAGCACTAATTCCATTTATTATTTATTTATTTGAATTTGAATTTGAACTTGTCTAACAAAAACGAGAACAAGAATAAGAGAATAAAAATACAATGACAGGGACCATAGGCATATTAGTGCACTTATGCACACCCCCCTTTACTGACACTTAAGGAATAAGTAAGGTCCACGAAAGTCAATGTGTGACTGAAATTGTGAAAATTTGTAGCTGAGATAACTGAATCAGATAGGGCATTCCAGATTTTGACAACTGTATTACAGAAATCATATTTTTTACAGTCAAGTTTAGAGCGATCTACATTGAGTTTAAAGTGGTTGTTCATGTATGTATTATTGGGATTAAAACAGAAAAAGTCATTTACAGGTAAAACATTATTACGTATAATTTTGTATGCAATACCTAGGTCTGACCACAAGCGACGCAGTTCTAAGTTATCCAAACTGAGAATTTTGAGCCTACTAGCATAAGGAATTCTATTTTGTACAGAAGAGTGCAAGACTTTTCTCGTGAAATATTTCTGAACCCGCTCAATTGTACTGATGTTAGATATATTGGTTGGGATTCCAAACAGTTGAACAATACTCTAAAATTGTCTAGCATAAATTTTATAAGCTCTGATTAGCAATAAAATATATCCAGAAAAAAAGCTTAGCAAAATTAAGATTACAACTCTTAATGCTTTTTTAGCAATGCTGTTACAGTGAGCTTTGGAGCATAAATTGTCAGAGATAAGTACACCTAGATCCTTAACAAAGCAAGGGTCATCTACTAGATCAATGCCACCTAGCTTATACTTGACATTCTGATTACATTTACCAATATGTAAGACAGAGCATTTATTAATCAAAATTTGAAATTGCCAAATAGATGACCATTCAGACACATAGTCAAGATTACTTTGCAAAACAACAGAATTATCTGTAGAATTGAATAATTTTACATCATCGGCAAAAAGAATGCAATTGCTTTTAAGTTGATCACATAAATCGTTGATACAGAGCAAAAAGTGTGGGACCTAAAACGCTGCCTTGCAGAACCCCACTGTTAACTGATGCACGATTAGATAGTGAGTTCCCTATTTTGACTTTCTGCAGTCCAGATGTTTTTACAGTGCAAAAATTGATTGCCAGAAAGCTACAAAATGCTATGCAAAGCTAATTTTCAATCTACGATGCTTCTAGTTATAAGCAATTTTATATTCATTTTCTATTAATGAGGGTCAAAGGTGTAATTATAGAGTAGCCTCAAGCAGAGTTCAGACTACACTATTGAAACCTGCAAATTCCTAAGAGTGACTTACTAGAGCTCTTGGTCAATCAGCTAAAATGCTCAAACTACAAATCAAATCAGTAACTACAATGCTCAAACATATTCCCTACTTCTTTTTGCATATGTTATTTCTTCCTACACATTCCAATACTGTGTGTTGCTTTCTGACTGATGGGGAAAAGCAATTTGTCTTTGTGCTAAATTTGTTAGTTTGTAACACCACGCATGCTTATTTCCAATGTCTTTGTCAAGCTGCTAATTTTACATGGGGCAAAGTATTATAATAAAATTCAGGATCTCATTCAACAGCCATAGTAGACTAAAACATTTAAGCTTATTGTAAATAACAAATATAATAACTATGCTATTGTAAATATAGTAACAATGCCTATACTTCTATCTTTCTTGGGAAAATTTTACTTCTTGTTTCCATCCTCATTTCACAACTGAACCAGAGTTTGTATTTGTATGAATTGTCTTAGCAACAAGTCAGATTGTAAATAAGATGAATCTTACTACAGAGAATGAATTAGATGTTACTGTAATTTCGGTTCATATAGACTTCTGCTAAACAGATTCTTGCTGACTAGCATTACCAAACTTCATTGCCTTAGTCTATCAGCCTATCAATCTATTTTTTACTTGTGGTAGAAGTATTTTGAGGAAACATTTCCCAATGGCCAGATTTATTACAAGTTAATTTATTGTGACAGAACATGTGTTACATGTCAAATTGATTTTATTTTTTGCATGTGGTGGATAAAACAACCACATTACTTTTTGTAGATTATAGTTGTGTTGTCCTTGTTCTAATAGCTTCCATATGTGCTGAGAAAAATACTGCTATTCCTGCCAAATCTATCACCTTTGTTATTTTTGTCTTTTCTATTACAAGTGAGTAAGAAAAGAAAACACTATTTTAGGATGCACTAGTGTCAGAGGTGTTTTTACACTTAAAAGGAAGAGGTCCACAAAAATAGCTTCCCTTTTTTTATATTGTTAGTTTTTGTGTGAGAACACAAAAGTGAACATAAGAGCTCCTGGACTAGATCTTCACAAATTTTATCGGAATAGGCATTGCAAACTGAGGAAGACTGTTCAAATTTCACTCTACTCCACTCTACAACGGATATGTATTGTTGCTGAATATCAACTTGTCCAACCTTAATGGCATACACACTAGTAATAACTCTATGAAAGCCATTTCCATATTATAAATGCCAAATGTCACCCCTCCTTCCAGAACATTATAAAAATGCATGTCTTCACATTGGTGGGTGGTAACACCATCAGTCAATGTGCTTTATGGAAGAAGCATATGCCCTTGAGCCTTTTCATCCCCGACTACGGACCTTGAAATATACTGGTGGGCAGAAGGAAAGGTAGTAAAAATCACCCATTCCCTTTAAATGAAAAGAAGTGAAATTCAAAGTTTTTCTTCTAGGGGGATTACATTTTGAGACATATATAACAGATAGATTGTGTTAGACATAAATGAGCGATCTTAATGCTACAAGCATTACATGTTTGAATTGTAGGCCTATCCTTAAATAATAGACTCTCTGCACAATGTTCCTTCACACTTCCTTTCCTTCACAGAAAAAAAAAATATTTAACAGCTTAGATTCATTCTTTGGATTTCTGATTCTTCCAACAGTGCCAGATAACAGCTTTCAGTCTGTGAAGAGCCATACATGCCATATGATCAGAAGATGAAATTGCTATAGGTCTTAGAGAGCAGCCATACTTGAATGGAAAGGAATGAACCCATTGACCAAAAGCTAATCTGGCAGTTCCCTGCTTCAGGGCTAGCTAGCTAAACTTGCCTGTCTGAATAGAGTTGCTCAAAACTTTAGAAATAATCTAATAATTGGAGTGGAATAGATAGGGAGAAGAGGATGTGATTTTTTGAGTACAGTGTATATAATGCATAGATATTAAGTCAAAGCAGTGGTGGGTTGCTCCCGGTTCGGCCCGGTTTGCGCAATCAGATAGTGGTGACGATGTGACGTCACCGAACCGGTTCTCCGCTGCTGGGAGCTGGGCCCACCTGCCCACATTTTTCACCCCCATTCCATATTTTTCTTCTTTTTCTCCGAGCAGCAATCAACTAAAAAGTGTCCAGAACCGGAGCTTAAGTGCTCTGTGCATGCGCAGAAGGCTTTTTTCCCCCCTCTAAGCTGCACTACAGCTGGAAGCTCGCCCCGCCCATCCTGAGCTTCTTCACCACGTGGGCAACGACTCGCCTTGTGATGAAGCTGCCTGCGCCCCAATGGAGCTGCCTCCCCATGCCTACAGGTAAGCACTAGTCGGCCTGATCACCAGCTTCCCATAGCCAACCAGAGCTCTCTTGGAGCCCTTCTGGCCGATAGACCCGATCCCCGGCCTGCCGGGTTTTTTCTAGGGAATCCCCAGGCTCTATTAGCCAGCCAGAGCTCTCTTGGAGTCCTGCTGGCCAATAGGCCCGATCCCCGGCCTCCAGTAGGCTCCATCCCAGCCTGCCTTACTTTGCCTGCCTTGTAGCCTTCAGCCTCCAGCTTTCAGTAGCCTCCAGCCTTCAGTAGCCTCCAGCCTTCAGTAGCTGGATCCCGAGCAGTTCGCAGAGCTGCCTGGCTTGAAGTGGAAGGCATCCATCTCATCTGCCTGCCTGCCTTGAACCTTCAATTGAATAAATGGCTGGGTTTTTTTTCTTTATGCTTTAAAAAAAATGATTGTCATAATGTTATTTTTAGGATTTGTTTTTTGGGAAATGTTATTGTTTTTAGGAAATGTTTTTTTTTGGGGGGAAATGTTATTGTTTTTAGGAAATGTTTTTTGCGGGGGAAATGTTATTGTTTTTAGGAAATGGTTTTTTGGGGGGGGGGAAATGTTACATGACCAGGAAGCCATGCCCACTCAGTCACATGATCAGGAAAGCAACGCCCACCCAGCCACATGATCATGGAGCCATGCCCACTGAGTCACATGACCATCAAGCCACACACAGAAAATAAGCCACACCCACAAAACTGGTAGTAAAAACATTTGGAACCCACCCCTGCTCTGTATATAAGAGTTCTGAACATAAGCGCACAAAGAGAACCAGTAGTGAAGGTGGGTAGAATCCACCCCTGAGCCAAATTATCTGAGGGACTGTCTCTCACCATTTATAACTGCATTAAATCAAGCAGAAAAAGCATCCTACAGGTCCCACTGGCCATTCATGCTATGCCCACTGTATAGACTTCTTCCCTTTTGAAGTGAGGATGGCCCTATCCCTGTTGATTTTCTGGTGCCATCAGGCCTGGGGACCCCAAGGATCTGGGGCTCCATTGTTATTAATTTCTGTTGTTCACCTACGGTAGTATTTGTTCCATTTTTTAGATATGTGTTTTTAAAAAGTTCTTTAAGGTTTTTAATAATAATAAGATCCTATGACAGTACCTTTAACACTATCAAACATCAACATTCCAGAACCTTGGAAAGGACTCGATAGGTGGATAATAATGCCAAATCTAGTCTAAACATCTGGCTAACATGGCGATGAACTATAATGTATCAATATTCTATTATATTAACAGCATATTGTAATAATATGAATTGTAATAGGCATATTAGGTGAAATCCCAAAATAACTGAAGCACTACTTGAACTACAAGATCACCCCAGTCAATTGCAAAAGGCAGTTTTACTTGGAACAGCTTACATACTGTGACAGTACCTTTAACACTATCACACTATCATCAGCTATCCAAAGTCTTTGAGAAGGATTCAATAGGTGGATAAAAATGCCAAATCCAGTCTAAACATCTGGCTGTGCAACCAACCATAATATTACTAAATATAAATATATATATTTAGCCTTGTACATGGAACCCACAGTCCCACGTATTTTGAAATGGGCAGCCATATAAGATTGACAATAAATATACAAAAATACACTTGCAAACAGTTTTATTCATTATGCAGTTGTGGATAGCAGTTCAGAGTAACAATGAATTTGATTAATAGGCTTATTGATTGAAATACAACAGAAATATAAGAAGAAAGAAAGAGGTACTCTAAGGAAAACTTCCTGAATGATTGAAGATGAATATTTATGTAGGAAGTTCCCAACCAACAAGAGAACACTGTGAGAGATTTATGTACAAGCATCACACTTGAGAAACAGAATTAAAATTATCTTTAACCTCTGAAGGGTTACAAAATCTACTCTAGGCAGCTCAAAGGAAATCTTTTCCCTCCTTTAGAAGAGAAAGAGCCATTAGCTCTGGGAAAGGGTCACCACTCCCTTAGGGATGTGGTATTTTTGCAAAGTTTTCTCCTAACAACATGCCTCTACCAGGAACATGTTTGAATTTGGGTATATGCCAGTCATTGTTCACTTTGGAATAAATTAGTTTTGTGGCATTGAGATAATGGTGGATTCTCTTTTCAAAGAACAACATATAAATGAGAAAATGATTCCATCCTTCTGAAATTATGATTAAATGCAAATGTATTAAGCATCTAAAATTAATCAATAAACTATGTAGCAATACAGAATTTAAGAGCTGATAAAACACATCTATAAAAAGCATATAGCAATAAACAGCATGGTTTTCTATTTCAATCTTAAACGGACCTTTTTTTTCCAAGCAGAAAATTTTGGGACCTGTAATCCAACAGAGCAGCATGGATGAAAATGGTTCATTAAATAAAAAAATGTAAAAGCATCTCTGCTGGATCAGGCTAAAGCCTATGTTATCGGTTGGCAATACACAACCAATGGGCCATTAATGGCTCTAGACCACCCACCCCTGAGATTACACTCTTGAAATTCAATAGTAAAATATAGAAAATCAGTTTTGTGAAGTTTAAAATACTTTTCAAAAGGAAGTTCAACACATTTTCTTCTTTCAAAAGCCCCTAACAACCCATATCCAGCTTATAAAAATATAGGTCTGAAAATGAATGTCACTGCCAGACATCCTGCAATATCTGGAGTAGTTCCTGCCCCCCTCAAAAAAAAAATCTGTTTTTTGAAAAAAAATAAATGCTCAATGTTTTGTCACAGAAAGCCTGGTTACCCATTCTTCTTGCACCCACAGTGGCCAATTAGATGTCCCCAAATGCAAAAGTCTTCTCCATCTGTCTCAGATCCTAAAAGAACAAGCTGTCAGGATTATGTGGCAGCGTTCCTACTTTCTATTGACATGTGGCACAATTAAAGCCTAAGTGATCATCATGCAGTATACATGTGCTTCCCTCAACATCTATTATTCATTATATATCAATTTACTCCTGTTTATGTTAATAGTACAGACTAGAATTCAAAAAAGCTGCTTAGCATTTTGAGAACATCCCCCAAATGATGAGTTCTTCAGAGAGCCAGCTGTACATTCAGTTTTCAATTACAATTAATTCATGTTAAAAATGCCCAATATGTGGTACTTTTTCTGAAATATAGCCTATATGAACGTCTATTGATATTGGAATAGAGGCTATATTCCAACCAATAGAGTGAGCATTCCAACCATTTTCAAGCAAGTCTGGAATAATATTTTGCAGATTTGAATCCTGTAAGAAATTTATATAGTACTTTGCCAGGTTGACTATATGCTCTATTTTTTACTGAGAGCTGAAGAAAACAAACGCTGGTAAAACAGAGATCTTCATGAGATCAAATACAGAGCTGTTATATATTTATGCATAGCTGATAAAAGAATATGCAAAACAAATAGATTTATTCCCAAACGTAAATTAGGCTTTTTGCAGTATTATAACATCATCTATAATATTTCTGGAATTGAGGGAGGGAGAGAGGGAAGGAGGAAGGGAAGGCGGGAGGAAGGAAGAAAGGAATACTTAGAGTTTGCCAAGATTAGTTTTATGCTATTATGTATGCTATTTTAGGATGGTTGTTTGAAATCAGAGTTGCTTATTAAGACAATTGCTTTGCAAAAAAAGGAAATTTTCAAATCTGAAGCAAGAGCTCCCTCTGTCTTTATCCTGCTGCCTTTTCAAATAATTCTAGGAAAACATGAAGATATAGATTAATATTCTTTAAAATGTTAATATAAATGTCTTGCATCCAACTAAATGGTCTAAAGACAAGCATGGTAAAGATACTACAAAGAACAGCTCCATTGAATTTGGTGGTAAGTAGACATAGGTGGAAAGAGACAATTCAGAATATTTTTGAATGACAGCTGCTGGTATCCCTAACTGCCTGAAGTTGATGAGACTTCAGAAAGTTCTGGCAAAGTTAAGTTTTTAAGGGATCATATCACTATTTTGATTTATATAAAAAGAATGAATATCAATAATTGGAGGACATGCAACAAATAATATATTTCAATTTAAATGTAGCAAGAACCACTGGCATCAAGTTGAGAAGATTTTGGAAAATGTCAAGTTGAAAAGATTTTGAAAAAAGATTTTAGGACTAAGATCTTATAGGACTTTAAGAGTCCAATACAGAAGCATCTTGAAACACAATCCAGTGAAGTGAGTTGGGCAGAGAGAGAGTGACTGAACTAAAGTTACCCAATTTACATTTACTCAGTTTCCTGGTTTCTAGGCCACTACACCAAACTGGATCACATTTGTTGATAGTTCAAAGTTATCTTCTATATAACGGGTGTCAAACTTGCAACATCACAATGTCATCTCATGACATATCACAATTCCCCCCCCCCCCGCTAAACTGGGGATGGGCATGGCCAGTGTTTGATGCATCCGGCCTGCAACTTTAACATTCCTGTTCTAAATAGTTCTACCTAACATGTCAAATAGCAACTTGAAGAATTGTTTATTAATCTTCAGTCTGGTAATGCTGCTGCAAATCTTGACCTCTAGTTTTGTTTCTGATGAAGTGCACAAGAATATATTTTAGTATATTTCTTAACTTTGCAAATTGCATATTTATTCTATTAATTTTTTCAATTTCTACCTCCCTATCACCTTCATCCCATTCCTGTTCTCAAATTGGATTAAGAACATTGAGTGCTATTACATACTTCTGAGACCTTCACAAACTAAATATTAACCACTATAATATTTAAGTCCAAAACATTGGGCCAGTTGTTATATGAATCACAGTTGACCTATTAGTTAATAGTTCCACAGAGATCTTTTCTTTTTTGTGCACTGAAGTCAGTATTTACTCCTGATTACTATCAGGGCTACTCCCTGCAGTTTTTTCAGGAAGTGGCTTGCCACAGCCTCCTTCCCAGGGCTACAACAGAGTGGCTGGTCCAAATTGACCTTGTGCCTAAGTCAGGACTTTAACTTGTAGTCTCCCACTTCCAGTGGTGGGTTGCTCCCGGTTCGGTCCGGTTCTATAGAATAGGTAGTGGTGACGCTGTGATGTCACCAAACCGGTTCTATACTACCGGACCGAAGCCCCCCCCCCGCGCCCGTACTTACCTGTCCTTGCACTCAGCGCACTTATATGCATGCGCAGGAAGCTTTTTTGAGCCTTTTTTTCCTCAAAAAAGCTTCTGTGCATGCGCAGAAGTGCCCGTTCGGCGCTCGCGTGTGCAAAGTGCGCACGCGCACCGAACGCACGCTCTGTGTGCGCCAACCAGGCACAAAGCGCGTGCACCTACAGAACCGGTAGGAAAGGTAAGTAGAACCCACCCCTGCCCACTTCATAGCCCAATTCCTTAATTACTACACCAAATGGGCTCTCCACAGTGGTCAAACAAACTAAATTGCTGAAATTAATGCTTATTGTAGTCAAAAGCATTTCTAATTCAACCCTAACACTTGAAAGTAGGGTTGTAGGAACTAGATTTGGACTAGTTTTGACTTTTTTTTTCAGTAGACCAAGCACCACTGACCTTAAGAGATGACTGTGCTTCTCCATGGGCCTTGCAGTAGAAAATTCACCACTACTATCTTAAAAAACCATAATCTCTACTGGATACAATCAAACTAACATGAAAATATACCAAATATTGAAAGATGTAGAATTACAGGCTGTTTCTTGGGTGATTACCAGTATACTACAAGGCTATAAGAATCTATAGTGAAACAAAGGAATGTAAACTAAGCACAAGATATAAACGAAGCTGATGCTTGCCTATAAGGTTTGCTCGGAGAATTGGAGCATGCCAAAGAATTGCCCAAAGTCAATCCAAGGTTTTAGAGTGGATCAAAGTTGTCAGTCAGTCCAAAGGAAGAATATATATTTGAAGGTACTGCATGACCTGCATGTCAAGTGTTTCTAGAAAAAAAAACAGACACAGAGCAGATTCTTATATAAGCTGCAACCAGCTGTCACTAACCAGAACGTTTACGCCTTTGCTTGGTGGAAGTCTAATAGATGTTTCCTGTTCTGATTTTCTTTCTACTCATGTGGGTTGGAGATCTTACATCATGTTCTTCTGACTCTTACAGCTGCTCAGGTGTTGCCTTTGTTTAATCATCATCATATGATTTCTCCTCAGGCTGACGCTCCACAGTTGGATTTTCTTTTTCAGCATCAGATTCAGACTCAGAATCTAAGGTCTGAGCCTTGGCCATAACAATTACACTAAGCACCTGGAAGCACCTTCTCCTTTTCTTAATGGACAATATAATAAAACTCATATACATGAAAGTCTATATATGTGATTCCGGAGAAATACAAATAGTCAAACATGTTCTCCTTTAATGTATTTGCTATAGAAATTTCCAAAAGTCATTCCCAGGTAAAAATGATGTGATTTATACTAAACTATTATTAGCAGACCCAAACAACATATAAGAAGATTCTACTTGTTGGGTGGTGGTAGAGACAAGATTATCAGCTGATTGCTTCAACTAATTTTAATTTTGCTCTATTATTTATACTTTAAATAGTAAACATATTTATTGGTTTGGTTACTTCAAGAAGAAATATACCTAATGGAATAATTATCCCATTAGTTGTATTAGATATATTAGGTATATTCTAAAAATACTTTCAAAAGAAAACTCCTTATAAATGGAATAACATAAAGACTGCTTATCAATTCAACTGTTCCTTTTTATTTTTTACTGTACAATAAAAAAAAACTCCTTCCAATTAAACTCAGCTTCTTGGAAGCAACATGGAAGCTACTACTGTCGTATTTTCTTCCATGCATTCTACTTTTGACTGCAATATGGCTATAGTTCTTATGCAAGTCATAAGAACTTCTTTGCTTTTGAACTCAGCACGTTTCAATGGTCTGTTTTTGAAGAAGGTAAGAAATGTTTGATATAGACTTCTGGTTTCGTTTTCAGCGCCGACGACAGCCCTTTTAGTGGGCTGCCGGCTCCGCAGGTTGTTTGTCGGGAAAGTCGCAACCACCAGCTGAGTTTCCCAACCTGATGCTATCTCCCCGGGCGAAGGGGAGATAGCAAGCATCCCAGCCAAGGTCGTGCCCCTCCAGACCCCTGGATTGTAAAGAATCCAGGGATCGAATGGGGGCCCCCCTGGAAGCTGGAAAATGGCTCCAAACTGCGGTAGCTGCCTGCATTAGCGCAGGGAAGGTGCTGATAACCACTGTTGCAGTAATAATGAAGAAACAATAATGGATTATAATGCAAACGGAGCAAGAAAAGGACTTCCTAATCGCAAGTATTTAATAAAAAAATTTTTAACTCTCAAACGGGAATTTTTTTAAAAATTTTTTTAACTTTATGGAAAGTGCTGAAGTGGACAGAGAAATGGCACCTGAACTAAAGCTAAAAGAACTCAAAGGGATTTTTTTTTCTCTCTCTCCTTTCTTTTTGAATTTGATTATAAAGGATTTTAAAAAGAAGAAAAATATAGAGAATTTGATTAAGGACTCCT
>JANHFM010002045.1:131182-142267 GCA_032468115.1 Grayia smithii
AGAGAGCTCAACAGTGGGTGTTAACTCCATTGATTGGCTAGATACTGAGTTTTCTAAATATAAAAGCCCCTCCTCCTAATTGGTAGAATAATAACAGAAGAAAGGAAACAACAGAACAAGGAAAGGAAAACCCCCAGACCCGAGCCCTGGGTGGGTTTGAGCTCTCTCTGCAGCGTGAGGAAAAAGAACGTTCAGGTAAGACCAACGTTATCCTTTTCCCTCATGCTGCTCTGAGAGCTCAACAGTGGAATATGCCCAAGCTAACTATCCCTAGGGGGGGACAAAGGTCAGGTGAAGAAACGGAGGAAACCACGTGTTGAAGAACATGCCTGCCGAAGGCGGCTTCTGCCGAAGCAAACTGGTTAAGTTTATACGTCTTGATGAACGAAGAGGGCGTCTTCCATGTAGCCACCTGGAAATATCAAGAAGAGAGGCTTGAGACGCCCATGCTGCCGACGCGGCGGCACTTCAAGTCGAATGTGCTCTGATTCGTCCCGGTCTAGGCTTATGGTGAACATCGTAGGCCATGGAAATGCAGGCCTTTAACCATCGGCCAATGGTGGAGGACGATACTTTGAGTCCAAGTGACTGAGGTTGGAAGGATATAAAAAGTGCCTCAGTCTTCCTAAATGTGGATGTGCGTCGAATATACCAGCGGAGAGCACGACGGACATCTAGAGTATGCCATAGTTTCTCTAGTCGGTGAACAGGTCTGGCACAAAAGGACGGGAGTATCAACTCCTGCTCTCTATGGAAAGGTGAGTTGACCTTTGGGATGAAGGTCGGGTCCAGTCTCAGCACCACTCTATCCGTATGAAAGATACAAAGATCCCTCCTCACCGACAGAGCGCCCAGATCTGAAATGCGCCGGGCAGATAAAATCGCGACCAGAAAGGCTACTTTAAGCGTGAGAATCTTGAGACCCACCGAATGTAGAGGTTCAAAGGGCGGTCCTGTTAGGGCTTTGAGTACTAGAGTCAGGTCCCAGGATGGGAAGCGATGGACTACCGCCGGTCTCATGTTATTAGCTCCTCTAAAGAAGCGACGCACTTTAGGATGGTGTGAGATGGAAGGGTAGCCAGGTGAGGGTAAGATAGTGGCGAGAGCAGCCATCTGTCTCCGAAGAGTATTGACGGCCAAGCCCTTGTCGAGGCCGTCTCGGAGGAAGGTGAGAGCTTGCTGTGCAGAGGCAGATGATGGATTAATGTGGCGAGGGCGGCACCAGGAACAAAAAGCCGCCCATGTCGACTGATAGACCCTGGTGGTGGAGGGCCTGTGAGATGCCAAAATGACCTCAGTCACTTTCTCAGGATAATTATCGTTTATCAGGTGTTGCCGCTCAATCGCCACACGGTTAGATGGAGCCACGACGGATCGGGGTGAGGAACGTCTCCCTGTTGAAGCAACGACTCCGTCAGGGGAATCCTCCACGGGGGGGATATCGACAACCCCATCAGATCCCCGAACCATACTCTCCGGGGCCAGAATGGAGCCACTAGTATGATCTCTGCTCGTTCCTCTATTATTTTCCGTATGACCCTGGGTAGAAGGGGAATCGGAGGAAAGGCATAGAGTAGGCCCGCAGGCCATTGGCTGTGGAGGGCATCCGTGTTCTCCGCTCCCGGAGATGTGAACCTGGTGAAGTACCGGGGAAGCTGGTGGTTGAGATGGCTGGCAAAGAGATCCACCAGAGGGGGACCGAAGCGTTTCGAGATGGCCCTGAAAATGGAGGGGTGCAGTTGCCACTCTCCCTTGTCCAGAGTTCGCCTGCTCAGCCAGTCTGCCTGAGTGTTGTCTTTCCCGGCGATATACTCCGCTTGGAGTGACAGGAGGTGATGTTCTGCCCAGGTTCCTAGAAGATTTGCCTCTGACATCAGATCTCTGGACCTGGTGGCTCCCTGTCTGTTGATGTGGGCCTTGGCTGTAACATTGTCCGTCATTATCAGGACATGGTGCCCCCTGAGGAAGTCCTTGAAGTGGAGAAGGGCTAGTCTCGCGGCCCGTAGTTCGAGCCAATTTATGCCCTTCCTGCGCTCGCGAAGGGACCAAAGGCCTTGTGCTGTGTGATTCCAGACATGGGCTCCCCAGCCTAGGAGACTCGCGTCTGTGGTGACCTTGATGCAATGTGGCTCCAGGAAGACGCAGCCCTTTAAGAGGGCCTTGGATAGCCACCACCTTAGGGATGATCTCACCGATCGAGGTAGATGCAGATGTCTGCGGGAATTGCTCGTCCCTGCCCTTTGGCTTGGGAGCAGGAGCCATTGTAGATTGCGAGAGTGGAGAGAAGACCAAGGTACTATGCCGAGGCAGGAGACCATCTGGCCGAGAAGTTTGGAGAGATGAATGGTTTGTGCTGTCCTGTGTTTCAGGACCGCCTTTACTGAGGTACGTAAATTGGCAATTCTGTTTGGAGAGAGGGAGACCGTGCAAGTTAAGGTGTCGATGTGTGCTCCCAGGTGTTCTAACGAAGTCGATGCAATGAGATGACTTTTTTCTTCATTGACTGAGAACCCGAACTGACGGAATACAAGTATGGTGCGACTGATGTCACAACAGGCCTGCTCTCTGGTGGACGATTGTAGGAGAATGTCGTCCAGGTAGAATTGAGTCCTGATTGGGAGGGACCGAAGGTGTGCTGCAACCACCTCGAGGAGCTTCATGAAGACTCAAGGAGCCGATGAAAGTCCAAACGGGAGGGCCCGGTACTGGTAGTGATGACCGTTGAAGCAGAAGCGGAGGAAGCGTCTGTGAGACGGGCAAATTGGTATGTGAAGGTATGCTTCGCGAAGGTCTATAGACGCGAGAAAATCTCCCCGCCTGATGCTGTTGAGAATGCTCCTTAACGATTGCATTTTGAACCTTCTGTATTTGATATAGAGGTTTAGTTGCTTTAGGTTCAAGATGGCCCTGTTCCCTCCGGATTTTTTGGGAACGATGAAAAGGGTGGAGTAGAACCCGGATCACTGATGATGGAGAGGGACGGGTTCTATGGCCTGAATGTCAAGCAGGTGAGCAATTTCTGTGTTCATAAGGGCCAATTTTTCAGGGTTGCGAATGGTCGGGCAATGAATAAATCTGCGGGGAGGAGGGGATTCGAATTCGATACACAGTCCGAGAGAGATGGTCTGAAGTGCCCACGCGTCGGAAGTGTTGTTCCTCCAATGATGAGCAAACTTGGCGAGGTGACCGCCTATGATGGAAGGACTGATATAGTCATCTCGTCCTCCGGTAGGATCTTGATCTAGATCCTCGAGGGGGGCTAGTTTGACCTACCACGGTCGTGAAATGAGGAGCGGTCCTGAAACCTCTCTGGTTGTTGGTAGCTTCGCTGATGTGGGTAATAAGAGGACCCGTGGTCACAAGTCCGAAAGGAAGGTTGATGGTAAGAGGAAAAGGATCTTCTGTCCTGTCTCCGAGAATGAGATGGCAAGTATTTCCTCTTGTCTCTGCCTTCCACCAAAAGGGAATCAAGCGCTGGTCCAAAAAGGTCATTCCCCTGGAATGGGGAAGTAGCTAAATGGGCCTTGGACCGCATATCGGATTGCCAATGTCGAAGCCAAATGAGGCGTCTGGTCGTGATATTAGAGGCAAGGGCACGTGATGCAAACTTGGCCGAATTAAGAGTCGCATCTGCCTAATATTCCGTGGCCATAATGAGTTTGTTGACGTCTTGAAGAAGACGTTCATCCTCTTGCGGAATTCTGGCCTGAAGCTGCCGAAGCCAGATAAGGGATGCCCGATTGAAAAAGGCTGCCGCAGTGGCCGCTTTAATAGCCCAAGCTGATGCAATGTGCGTTTTTCGACAGGTGAGTTCTGATTTCCTGTCTTCCTTCAGAACTTCCGCTGCTTCCGATGGAATAAGAGAGAATGAAGCCAGAGTAGCTATAGGAGGTTCCACTGCCGGAAGGCTAAGTAGGTCCTCTAGATCACTCTCAGTGGTGTAAAGTTTTTTATCAATATTGCTGGGTAGAGGAACGGTACCTGGCTGTGACCACTGACGTTTGATTATGTCCATGAACATCTTAGGGGCCGGAACCGCCTCCTGTCCCGTAACTGGTTCGGTAAACAGAAGTTGTGCGAAATCCAATTGCGACATGGCATTGTCAGAAGCATTGCTCGCCCCCAAATTAACCGTTTGTTTGGCCTTCTGTAACAAAAGCCTGAAATTCTCGACCTTAAATTATCCGGTGGAGGAATGTCTATTCTGCTGAAAATCTTCCTCCTCAGAAAGTATGGGGTCATAGAAATTCTCCTCATCAATAGTGAAAAGGTCACTGTGAGGGGAGGGGGATCTAGAAAGGTCATCTGGTGACATACTTTGATCGTGAATCCTACTGCGTTCTCCATATTCGGCCGACGAAAAATGTTCCGGCCTAGGAGCAGAAAAACCCCGCCTGTCCAACGTTGTCTCAATGCCTTGAGAAATGGATCTGGATATTAGATCAAACATAGCTGATGGTAATTGGGGTAAAACCTCCTCTGGCTGACGGAGCCCCGCAGCTTTAGGAGTGAAAGTGGCAGTAGGGCGGGATCTTGACTAGGATCCCGAAGATTGCTTTTTTGCAGTGTCAGCCATATGTTCCGGGGACGTGGCCTCCATAATCTCCTCCTGATCAATAGACAGTTTGAGCACTTTTGCTTTATCCCATTGCTGCATAGAAATTTTGTTCATAATGTTTAACTGTTTGTTGTTCAAGCATGTAAGTTATTTTTACAATAAGCCTTGTAAATCAGTCAATTGCTGTAGCTTCAAGAGCTCTCTTGAAACAAAGGGGAAGTAACAAAGCTCTTCAATTTGGCAACCTTGCAGTAGTGAAGTGGAAATAGCAACTGCAGTTTTCACATGTACAATGTATTATCAAATCATATGTTTACTAAGGGGTGTCTGGAAAAAGGAAAATAAATTTAGAACAAAGTATCCTAGCTCTTGGACCATACTTTTGGATGGTACAGTACTCTATGCTTTGGACAATTCTGAAAATGTCATTCTTTTTAGCTTTGACTACTGTAGTTTATATTTTATTTTGTTTCCATGCAGATAGCAACTGGCAGCTATCTAATAACTTCTGTTTCCAAACAATATGTGATGTGTTCAATGCATACCCAACACTGTAATCTGTATTTATGGTTCAGTAGTTTCAAAGACTAGCAATCAAGTCCTGAAATAAATGGAATTGCTACTCCAGCCTAAATTAAATTGGTTTGAGTAACTGCCAGGTCTGGTAATTTTTGGAGACACAGCCAGAGTCTTGTTCCACTTCAATATATAAAACTGGATAGAACTTTGAGGCAACCTCTTTAAATAAATATGTCTGAAAACTAGAGTGCCTTTTGCTATCAAATATGGATGAAATGTGACCAAAGTTTCAAATGGATGCTTCAAATCAAGAATTTCTTCAGGCAAAGCACCTCTTATTCTCTTCCACTGGCACCTGAAAGCTGGTTGGTGAAACAACATGGAACCTTCCACTTCTCAGCAGCTTTGCAAAGCAACCATATTATTTTCACTTGGTTTTGTTCAAACCAAGCAGCCTAAGGAGCTTCCAATCTAATGTAATACTGGAAGTGTCACCTCACACTACATATGCAATAGCCTCTTTCAGCTTAGAAAAATGTTATAAGAAGACTTGGGATAATGCAACAAGTCACCCCATCAAAACAAACTGTAGCCAGCCAGACATCGTAATTATCAACTGTATTAATACATCCATTCTTATTCCACTTTCAGAGCAGCTGAAATAGTCCTGATGAATATAAAACATATGGCATAAAACTTAGGTTTCAAGAATGCAGAGCTGTGATTTAATTGAAGAAATCTAAATCTTATAGGTTCTTAGAGAATTAGAAGCACATGGGTCTGGTATAGAGAAAGAAGTGATGGCAAAAATGGTTGGGTGAATAATTTCTGAAGGTGTTTTCTCCTAGTCTTTTCCCCTTCTTTCACTGAAAGGGATAGTTTGATGAATATGAAAGAATGCATGCTTTTAACAGGGTGGAAGAAAGTCCTATCTGAAATAGAAGCCAACTCAGTGTGGAACAGATTCATGTATCTTCAATTTTAATAATCCTTTGTTTTGTTCTTAATTGTAAACCTTCTCATGAGCAAAGGTCAACATCTTATCCTGTTGATGAATGTGGAATAGACAGCATCAGCACCAGATGGATTTGTAATTGGGTGACAAATCATACTCAGCCCTTAATGGTATTACATCTACATTGAGGGAAGTAAGCAGTGGGGTACCACAAAGTTCCATCTTAGACCCAGTACTCTTCAATATCTTAATAAATGACTTAGATTAGGGAATAGAAGGGGAACTCATCAAATTCACAGATGATTGTCCTATAATCGAAGTTACTAAATTTTATGCCCTGCCTATAGTTGCAAATAAGATCATTGGTTTAATGTTCAATTTTTGTACATTTTTTGCCTAATTTTTATTAGAAGTCATGAAACGTAAGTCACTTCTATTTCATTTTTATTCTTTTGCATTTAAAATTATACTTTTGTGGGCCCTAGGCACTGTAGCTATTATGCCTAATGAGTAACTTGTTTCTGCTTCCAAGATAGCATTTGTACCTATGCTACTAACAACAGAATGGGACAATTTGCAGCAGCCAACTTGCTATGGCCAACTCAACTTGGAGCATTTCAACAATTCAATTTAATCATTTAAAATAATTTTTATAATGTTTTAATTTTTGTCATTCACATTTCATTTTGCATCCTTTCTTTAATGATTCTATCATTATTTGATTCATTTCTTTAATATTAGTGTAATTCTTGTCCCACAGCGAGTTGTCTCGTGGTGAGCGGCCCTGGCAAATTATCTGTAGCGAATTGGCCATGGCGAGTTGTCTTAGATCCTCTAACAATGTTCCGAGTAACTATCTAACTTCAGGGGTTTTTTTCGTTACCAAATGCCCTTTTACAGCTATTTCAATAAAAATAGATGATCTGAGGAAAACATTTAACACCCATATAGGAACCTTTCAGAAAAACAGAAAGAATACCACCACAGCTGAATTCTTCATTAACTGAGAAGCTACTTGCAAACAATAACTCTTACATTTTCTCAATACTAAGTAACAAAAAGGACTCTGCTGTCATTTATAAACATAAATAACTAATTCTTTCAATTCATTATAGCAGAATCAATGTAGGAAGATAGGATTCTAGAGACTCTTTTTTCTCCTTTTAAGGCTTCTATTTCACTGCCAGCCTTCCAAATGTTATGCTTAACTTGGATGGCTGCTAAATTTGTCCTTATTCCCTTCTGTAGCATGAGCAAAATAGCTGAACGATTTACCATAAGAAAGAAACCCCCTTGGTCTTTTGGAAAGTAAGCTAAACAGTTAATCAATTCTTACAGCATGATGACTAAATAGAAACAGATGTCTTATCCAAAATGGAAGGTCTTGTGTAAATGATGAAACTGATCCCAAGAGACAGCAAAGCCTCTTTAATACATCCAAACAAGGATCTGACCTTGTTCACAACTCTAAGTGGCAATTAAGGCCAACAGGACAATGGGCGGAACCCAAGATAATGTCTCCCTATCAATTAAAGATAATGTTGACCTTTTGATAGTTTCTTCAGAGGCCAGATGAGGCTGCTGAGTGAGGTCATCCCCCCCCCCTTTGAAGTGAGATATCACCAGTATTCTGATGATATCTAGCTTCATATCTTTATGCCAGGCCACCAAAGTGATGCTATGGATCTGAAGTATGGAAGTCTGAATAGAGTGGTAGGCTTTGGTTCAACCCAAGAAAGACATCATGGCTTTGGGTATGTGGGCTTTCTTGTGTCAGGGACCATTGTTGGATGAGGTAATACTGCTTCAGACAGACACTATGCACAATCTAGGGGTCCTCTTGGACTTATGACTCCTAATCAAAGGGTAGATGGCAGCCATGACTAGGATGGCCTTTGCACATTTCAGGTTGTGCATCAATTGCACCCATTTCTAGGCTGGGAGGTCCTACCCACTGTCACTCATGACCTTGTGAACTCCCATTTGGACTACTGCAATGCACTCTACGTGGGACTGTCCTTGAAGACCATTCAGAAGCTTAAATGGTGCAGAATGCAAGAGTTATAAATGGTGCCAATTATTTGGGGTATGCAACAGATGCATTTGTTGCCTGTGGGCTTATAGGTGCAATTCAAAATGTTTGTTATCATTTTTAAAATCTTTCATGGCTTGGGACCAGTTTACTTGAAGGACTATCTCTAGTTGTTTCTAGCCATCCAATCTGATCAAGCAGGATGGGCATGCTTTGAGTCCCATCAGCTAAGGAATGCTGTGTGGCAGGGTTTAAACCATGTGGCTTTACTGCTGTAGCACCCACCTGACAGAACATTCTCCCTCTTCCTCTGTCGCCCAGGAGAACTTGCGTCCTTCCCTACCCACTGCAATGTCTACATGAGCATTCTGTATTTTACCCCAATTTTATCCAGTCAATCTTCACTATCCATTCCTGTGCTCTTAATATTTCTTTGTCTAACTATATTTTGCTTGATAGTGGGCCTGATATATATTTTAGGTTCAAATGTGTGGATCACTTTTTATATATTCCAAAAATTTTCTTTGTTTCTGACAAGCAAAAGCAGGATCATGAAGACATAAATAGGAGCAGGGTATCAACCTTCACAGATAAACCAGCATCCTTTTAAACAGGGGTTCCCTCTCATGCAGTTTCTCCTTCCTGATGCTTCCAATTATGGTTGGGAATCTGGTCTCAAATACAGTATAAGCTCAAGTGAAAGCAAAGCAAAAGGATGGTGAAAGACACAATGGTGTTCCCAGGGCTCACACACTCACATTCTATATATTACAGGGTGCTATCAAGCAGTTCAACCATATGATAATGGAAGTCAAAGTAATCCAACAGTTAAGTGAACTCACTCGTCATATTAAGTACTCCTGCTCTTATTACTTCTTGCTCTGGATGTTGGTGAAAACCATTTAATAAAAAATGTAGTGATATTTTAAAAAATCTAGTTAATGTATTAAATTTTTATTTATATTAAAATTATTTGAATTGAATTCATATTAAAAATATTTAATGCACTTGACCATAATTGTATATTATAGGATTATATGAGTCTGATCGTATATTTCTTCTTGGTATCTTCAACAAAGAGCAAGCATTTCTCCACCCTTAATTTATTCTCTCTGAATTGTAAATTGTTTGTCTGTAAGAAATCCTTGCCCTTCTGTATTTTTATCAACAATAATACAAGTTTTATTATGGTGATTCTTAGTAGTAAATGTAGTTTAATTTCCTTCCAGCTTTTTCATTTAAATGGATCTCTCAAAATAATACATTACTGCTTATAATACATTACCTCTCAAAATAATACAATACCAGTCATAATACAGATTAAAATTCTCTTTAAAAAAACCAATATTCCAATAAAAATCATTAAAATTCAAATTATACATCTCCCTGACGCACCACACTGAGTTGATATTTTAAGAAAAGAGGGGCAGAATTGCACAGCTGTGTGACTAAGAAAACTCTGCTGTTTCATCCCCAAAGAGAAAAAAAGATCCTAGTTCTCAGACAGGTTAATATTTAAGTGCTGGAATCTAAATATAGTAAGTACACGGTTTAGGTTTTCCCAGGGAATTATACTAAGAAATAATTCACAAGTATAATTGTCTTACTTTACGGCCTTCCTGTTTCCCTTCCAAAGGGTACATATAAACTATGCTTGCCATCAAAAATATGGTTCTTTTTCAGGTCTTAGCAAAAAAAAAAGTATTCAAATTGTTCTTTGTTTGAAAAATTATACATTTATTGAATTCAATTTTTCTTTGAGTGGCCTCTGAATATTTTTTGTGTGCATATCTGTCAATAGCAGGGGACAACTCTAGCCATGAGCAAAAGGCCTTCTTCATCTCTATTTCATGTTCTGGTTGACTGGCTAAATCAAACCAAAGAAGCTCAGAGTAATCCCCAAGGGATAACTCTGGAATACAAACATCCATCTAAACTATAGGTCTTCAAATCTGCCAGCTTTAAGACTTGTGGACTTCAACTTCCAGAATTCTGCAGCCAACTATGAATTCTGGGAGTTGAAGTCCACAAGTCCTAAAGCTGCCACGTGTGAAGACCTCTGATCTAAACCCAACACTCTAAGCTTGCTTCTGTGACCACTAAGATCATAAATATTAATAATATATCTCTATATAACTTGTGCATACTAATACATAATTACCACCATGTTGCCAACTGCTGTGAGAAATAGCTAATACAACTGTGTATCTGTATTTGTGATGATTCCAGACAATAACCCTTAAACTTGTACACCTCTAACGTGATAGAAGCAGGAAACACAAAAGTATTTTCTTTTTATAATGGAGGGCTTTTAATTCAATTGAAAAAAATATTTTTGAAGATTAATGAAATGTTTTATATTAGTTGATAACACTCAAAAAATTCAGTACATTTTCTGCTGTTCTCCATCATGTGAATTTTCTTATAAGGGTACAAAAAACAACCTAAGTGAAATTATTTATGGCTTTACAATTTATTTATTCAGATTTCATTTTCTATCGTAGCTTTAATCAACCATTTCATGTCATTTATCTTTAGATAGAAGTATGTGATGAGGTTGACATTATTGCAATATGGATTGGCGGGGGAGACGACAAATAGCACAAAATCTCCCTTTGAACTTCCTTTTAAGTTAACACAACACAACATTATAATACAGATAACATTTATGTAATGTGATTTAAGCATTAATTAAGTTAAGCTGACATAATGACCATCTTAGTTTTAAATTAATTAGCTGGGCTTATATTAACCAATATTTTTAAACCAACTTCAAAATCTAGTCTTACCCTTCTAAACATACATACCCAGATGTAATGCAATTGCCTGTGCTCTGTGATCAACTGCAAAGTGTGTGTCATCTGTGACTGTGGAGGCCATTGAACCTCCAAATGGCCTCAATGCCTCTCTCAAAGAATGCAAATGACTAGCTGTCTGCAAGGAATTTTTTTTTTTTAATCCCATTTATATCCCGCCCTTCTCCGGAGACTCAGGGCGGCTTTACAATTAAGCACAAGCCAA
>JANHFM010002045.1:156855-169884 GCA_032468115.1 Grayia smithii
CAGAGTCCTTCGGGAGTTGGGCGGCATAAAAATTCAATTAAATAAATAAATAAATACTCATATTCTTGGGTGTATTCTGCAGAATCTAAGAATTGCATTCATATAATAATTAAATTATTATGCATTTAGAAGAAAATAATCTTTACTTCAGTTTACATTTTATTAATATATAATTTTACTTTCAAATCCTTTGTCCTGGCTTTTCTCATATTTGGAGCACAAAGTTAAAAAGACTGATTTCCACTCTGATGATTACATCTTTGTATAATTTTCGTGCAACAGTATAGAAATAGTGCCTTGAGACTTTCTAATATCACTTCCCAGGCTATCTTCTAATCCTGAAATTTCCTGATACTCTTCCAGTCAAGTATGAACGAGTTTTAGCCCAGCTTAGCTTTTCAAAGTCAGCCAAAATTAAGTAGGTTCTATATGTTGCAGTGGCTGCAAATGTGATCCTGAGCTTGAGAAAGATTACATAATATAAGATTGCATGCATGACATTCAATTTATTATCTTTTTGTGTATTGTATTTTCCTTTTTAAAAATATATTGAACCCAATTAATTTATTTAATTTATATGCTGCCCAACACACTGTCAAGCTACTCTGGGTGGCTTACAAATATAAAAAACAAAGGTCCGAAACATTAAATATTAAATAGAGATAAATAAGAATCCAGAATACGACAGGTGAGGCATAGATCTTCATAGTCCAATAGCTATTCCAATTAGGCCACAAGCCAGTCAGCAGAGCCAGATTTTAAGGCTCTTATGGAAGGCTAAATGGGTGGGGGAGGATCTCACCTCAAGAGATCCAATGTTCCAGAGGATGGGAGCCACGGTAGAAAAGGCCCTTCTCCTGTACCCCACCAGCTGGAATTCCTTGACTGATGAGATCAGCAGCATGCTCTTCCATCACATTGAGTGGGGTGGGCCACTGGGATGAGACAATTCCTCAGGATTCATGCCATAAAGGCTTTAAAGATCATACCGATACCTTTGATTGGACTTGGAAGCAGACTAGCAACCGGTGGAGCTCGTGCAACACTGGTGATACATGGGCGACCCTAGGAGCCCTTAGAACAATCCACTCTGGGCCAATTATACTTTTTCATATTTTTGACATTTTTAGTAAAATAAAAATATGTATACAAAAGTTAAATCAAGCATTGTATGCTTTAAAAGAACCAATGTGGAATTAGATGCCCAACCACACTGTAGGCTTTTTCATTTTTTTGCATCAGGAATGCTCAGCATGTCAACTTCCCAAAGAACCCCATCATCACAACTCTTCGGATATCAATCTAATGCATTTGTGCATTCACACAAATGTCTACAGGATAGAAACCACAATGTCTTTTCAATTAGTTTTATTTATAGCCTAAAGGCCCAAAAGACAATGGCTTTTCTCCTGAAGATATTTATGGTAAATGTATGACTGCTGAAGAGAAGACTTGGCATGATGATGAGGGACATGGGTGCTCCCAGGATGAATGATTTGACCTAATGACTGAATTAAGGGTGTGAAAAGTATATTTATTAGTTGAACTTTGTTCTTTAAGAATTTTAGCTTCTCATTATTCCTCCTTATATTAATTTATTGCTGCTTAAAATAATCCCATCCCAAATTCTCCTGAAACTCTACTTTGAAAGATTGCCACCAGAAAAAAAAAAATCCTTAGCACAACAAATTCATGTAAAATAAAGATCTATAACATATATCTGTCCTTCAGTCAAATCAAATCACATCTGAGGAAATGCACTTAAAAGTAACATGTAGGAGATGCTGACAGATCTGTTGCATCCTTGTTTGACCTTTAAACATCCACAATGCTTGCAGCTATCTTTCCCCACCCACCCCATTCCTCAAAGAGAAGCTTTCTGTCAGGGAGAAATCTCCTAGGATAACATAAGTGATCATCTCATCCAATGGTCAATCTGGGAAGCATCAGAGGACAAAGAGGGCATTTCTGAGACATGCCAGGCACTGCTGTAAAAATGGAGGGGAGATAGCATTTTATAAAAAACCACTTCACCCCAAAACTGCTCTTCCAAAATAATTTGAAATGGTGAAGTTCTACATATTCCTTGTGAAACATGTCTCCAATTATTTCATTTCCATTTATCAATAAATTGTAAATCCTTACAATTTATTTCATAACATACAGATTGCAATAGTTTCAGGCAAAATGCTAAACCAGAATATAGATAGGCAAGTTCTGCATGTACATAGCTGCCTTGTTCTCACTTACCTTCACTCTTAGCAAACAGAAATATATTAATCAACTCTCCAATATTGTTTAGTCTATCAAAGAGCTGAATAGTCAATTTGGAATTAATCTGTTTCCCCTCCTTCCAGATTAATTACATACTAGTGTATGTGTCTATTACTATGATAAAAAGGAAATAAAGCAGGAACTAGAATGAAAAATAATTATTGAATTGGCACTTCTTGTAAACACATGATTTATATTAACGCTTCTCTGGGACCCTATTTTTTTTTAAAAAACTCATTCTGTTGAGACTTGAATTAATTGGCTTTAAAGTGGAAATGCCACTTGTGTCAGTACATTTTTATCTCTGAATTAGTTTTTACTTCTTTGAAAATGAAAACTATTATTTTATTATTATTGAACATTTGGCTCATAAATTAGTTTCCTAAATTACCCTTCTAAGCATCCTAGGCATTGATGCTATTTGCTTCAGTTATACTGAGCAGAGCATCCAATCACCCAACAGATATTTTTTTTATTTAGTAGATTTATATCCACTGTTTTGACAAGCAATTTCAAATCAGTTTAGAGCATATATAAGATACAGCAGATATTTTAGAGAAAAATCAAGGAACCCAATGGATATCAAACTTCATGGCCACTATCGTAATCATGAATTCTTTTTCAGGTGTCTCAAGGTCCATCTTTTAAGGCAATCCAGGTACTAGAACTGGTTTACACTTGGGATAGATGGTAGTATGTCAAAGAGCATAAGACATTAACATATTTCATGGTGATTTTATTCTCACAATACTTCAGAGTTATTGGTAGCCATCAACCTCACAAGAGAGTTATCTGGTACACCACAGGCATTTAATGGAACCACTTGATTCCAAAGACTCCTTGGGGAATTGACATATATGCCCAGAAAATACATAAAATAAATACAGATTTTAGTTTAAATTCTATTAGTTTATTTAATTATTATATTTTTATGCCATTTCCTCCATGATAATTTTTGCAACACTTCAATCACTTAAAATTTAAAAAATGCAAACTGGATTAAAGCAGATATAAAACAATATAAAAATAATACGTTCAGTTTAAAAAATGAGAGAAACAAGAAGAGAAACAAGAAGCAAAATAATACATACATGCCTCTTATGTTGCTAGCCTAAGTGAAGACATAGGTCTTTAAGGTGCTTAAAAGCTGGCTTCATAGATGCTTCATGTATTACAAGAGGGTGAACCTTTCGGAGTCAAAATATCATGCATAGGCAGCCTATCTGAAGCAACCACAAGGTAACTCTGTGGGTGGGGGGGGTTGGTACTTTGCCTTTATTTTACTGGGTTGATTGTTAAGATCAACTGTCAGGTATCCCAGTCCAAGGGCACTTCTGAAAGCAAAACCAACTTTTCCATCTTTGCAGAAAATTAGAATATTCTAAAACTACTTGAAAATCAGAATCCAACAACCCTTTTCCAAATATTTTATTGTAATTGCTTCATTTTAGCCTGAGAAAGATAGCGATAGAACTTACATCTAGTTTTGAAAGTTCATTACTTTCTCCAAACCAGAATTACCACCACCCCCTTGCAGGTCACAATAATGCAGCTTTAGACAAATAACTGCAAAAGTATTAATAAGGCACTGTGTTAAATTGGAAAGCTCTAGTCTAAAGGAAACATGAAAAAGAAAGGAGGTACAGAGTGAATGAGATATATGGGAAACTTTAACTGAAATTTTGTTTCACACATATAAAAGAAGTGTTAGTATCTTGTATGCCTTTAGAGAGAATTATTCCCACAGGAGTAACAAGAATGGTCATGTTGAAGTTAATCTGTACCGAACAAATTAACGCTTCTCCAATACACATTAATGCCAGTGGGATGATGAAATGCTGCTGTTCATTTCTATGCAAAAGTACCTTTTCCCAGATGGGAATGAGAGGATCCATAACAACAGCTGTATCTTGCATGCTTTTGATCATTTTTGCATCTGCTTGAAGACATCATTTTCCTAATGTCCTGCTGTATTATTATTATTTTTCTTAATGTATGGAAGTTTTTTCAGTAGGAGATCTCAGTCAAATGGCATAATGAATAGGTTGATGGGAGAATCCATCTCACCTGCCTACACAATGACAACACTGTGGCTTTGCTTGCCCTCCCATTAGAACCTCAGTGAAAAAAAATGGCGAAGAAGGGCAATGGATTTTGGTAAAGAAACAGGCTGGTGCTTCTTGGCAGGAAGTTGTACAAGAGGAAATTTGTTGTTCCTGGTGCAGGACTTGAAGCTTGGCTCCATTATAGTCATACATAAAACACGCATGGCTCAATGAGTTAAATAGTGCCCATCACAATGTAACTCCTATGGAGATTAAATGCAGGGCAAAGTATGATCCCTATTTCTCTCAAGAGCATTTGCACTGGAAAGCACAATCCCATCCTGTGGTCAATCCGAACCCCAATTGCATGAGGATGCCTGTATTCTGTCTCTTCAGAATTTGTCTTATAAAAAGGGGTGAGAAAGACTGCTTTAAAGAGAACACCCCTCCAAAGTGTCCCTAAATTGAAGGCAGTGCAAACACATACACAAACACAGCAATATTATCAGAATAATTGGATTTGACCTCCTAAAGATACCTACCGAAGGACATTTTCATTATTACTTAAATATAACATGTTTGTCAAAGCAGCACACCCTAATGAATTTGTGTGGTCATTTTACCCACATACTCCCTGCTCTGAAACAATAAAAATGAAAAGAAGAATTGGGGAAGAAACACCCACATATGTCCTCTGGTTAGCAGATAATGCTGAGAAGCAGACTAAGGCTCATAAAGAGCTGTATAACATGGCTAAATAGTAAGACTTGCTCTGAGGTATTCAGTGATTATCAGGAGTTTTGGAATGGAACAAATGTACTCACCCACATTATCAGGGAGGCCGCCGAGAGGCATCTACAAAAAAAGAAGAAGCAGAAAACAACGCAGGATAAGCCACCATCAGGAGTGGAAAGGCTTAGGTTTTGCTTCATCCGCTATTGGCAAAATCCTTACCATAAAAATGGTACTGGACATCCACTACAATTCTTTTTTCTCCATGCACTGCTTAACCTGAATAGAGAAACTGGTCTTAAAAAAGGCAGGTTTGGGTAAAACCCTTTGCAGATTTACTCACATTCCTTTACATTGTATTGTGGTTAATAAACAAAATAGGATTCAAATACTTGAAACTTCTAAGGCCCATACTGACTATCATTGATTAAGTGAATATATATTTACGGGAAGGCAGGGGTGTCCTCAAGGTGTGATCAAAAAAAAATCTGGTGGCCATAATAGTTCATCTGTTTTTTACATTCAGCATACATGAAACACCGGCACATAAACATCTTGACATTTAACCATGTCTTGTGGGCTTCTCTGAAAGGAAACAAGTCCATCAGTAGTCATAATTTTGTCTATGACTGAGATTACAACACACGTTTAACAAAGGAAGAAATCAGGATCATTATTATGTACCACCAACATCAAAGCGGGTTTTTTTAATAGTTTAATAACCAGAATTTCAGCTATTACCATACAGCAAGGGTCCCAACCCACAGGCCACAGCCCACTACCGAGCCATGGCCTATTCAGAATTGGGCCATATGGAGTGGCTGGCTGGAATGCACACGTGCAACTCAACTGCATGAGCAGTGAGCACTCGTGTACCGGCCTGCCATCATGCAAGTCAAGTTGTGTGCATGTGAGCCCTTCACTTGTGCAAGGACTGCGTACATGCACACACCAGCCCACCACTCGCATGGCCAATTCCCCTCTTCTCTCCCCACTCAAGCCAGGCCACCAACCCGCAAAGGTTGGGGACCGCTGCCATACAGATCCTAACCATTTTACAGTGGGTATTAAAGTTTACACAACCCTCTTAAAATGCAGAGGTTTTTGAGATGTAAAAAAAAATATCAAATCAAGGTAAACCATTTCAGAATTTTTTTCCACTTTTAATATAATGTATAAACTGTGCCGTTCAATTGAAAAACAAATATTTTAGGTGGGAAAATAAAAATAAACAATTTTAATATTTTGTTGAAGCACTTTTTGATTTTATGCCAGCATTGAGTCTTTTGGGGTAGAAGCCTATCAGTATGGCAGATCTTGCCTCAATAATCTTTGCCCACTCTTCCTTGCAAAAGCACTCCAAATCTGTCAGATTGTGAGGAATCTCCAGTTCTCTTTAGGTCACCTCAAGATTTTCAGTTGTATTTGGGTCTGCATTCTAATTGGGCCATTCTAAAACTTTTTTATTGATCTTTTTCTGGTGAAGCCCATCTTCTGTTGATTTGGAGGTATGTTTTGGGTCATTGTCATGATGAAAGGTGAAATTCCTCTTCACCTTCAGCATTTTAGCAGAGATCAGAAGGTTTTATTTCAAAACTGACTGATATTTAGAACTGTTCGTAACTGTTCATAATTGCCTCCACCTTGACTCTTCCAGCTAAAGAAAAGTAGCCACCACCACCATTCAATGTGGGTAATGGGCAGAGGTGAAATTCACATACTGTAGCAATCGGTTCGCCCAGTACTGGAAACGTGAGAGTGTGTGTGCTCGCTTCAATTGCGTGCGCCGTCTGCGCATGCCTGCAGTGTCACAAAACACAGCTATTCACACGTACACATCTATACATGCATGCGACATCAAACAGCATGGCAATTCGCTCGCGTATGCCATCCACATATACATGTGGTGCAGGGGTGGATTCTACTTATCTTTACTACCGGTTCTAATGATGCACACGCTTTGCGCATGATCAGCACGCGCATGATTGCTTTGCTCACGTGCGCACCAAACATGTACTCTGTGCATGCGAAGTAACTTTTTTTCAGGAAAAAACCTCAAAAAAGCGTTCTGCACATGTGCAGAGCGTGCAGAACACAGAGAACCATAAGTACGGGTGCACGGGTGGGCCCAGCTCCTGGTCGTGGAGAACCGGTTTGGTGACATCACAGCATCACTGCTACCGGATCACACGAACCGGACAGAACCGGGAGCAACCCACCACTGACGTGGCGTCAAAAACACAGTGATATAGGATAGGATTGCGGGAGAATGTGTGAGGCTGGCCCACCCACAGGTCGCCATTACCAGTTCACCCGAACCGGTCCGAACTGGCCAAATACCACCTCTAGTAATGGGGTACTTTTGGTGATGTGTAGTGCAAACAACAAACCTTTTGGAATCATAGCCAAAAAGTTCAACCTTGGTCTCACCAGACCATTTTTCTTTGTAAGAAGAGGCTTCTTTATTGCTACCTTAACATATGAAGGATATGGGAGATTGTAGTCACATGCAGTACACAACCAGTAGGTGCCAGGAATTCCTATAGCTCCTTTAAAGTTGCTGTAGGCCTCTTTGTAGCTTCTCTGATCAGTTTTCTTCTTGTTTTTGCATCAATTTTAAAGGGATAGCCAGCTCTAGGTAATGTCACTGTTGTACTATATTTTCTCCATGTGTCTTACTGTGTTCCATGGTATATCCAATGCCTTCGAAACATTTTTATACTCTTCTCCTTACTGAAACCTTCCAATAATGAGATCCCTTTGATGCTTTGTAAGCTCTTTGCAGACATGGCTTTTTCTGTAGGAAGCAATTGAGTAAATGCCAGAATAATCCTACTAGAGCAGCCAAATTTTATAAGGACTTGTTCAGTTACTTTAATTGATGGTAGGTGTGTACTACTATTTGAATCAATTTGAATGTGATTGGTTAATCCTGAACACAACTACACCCCTACTTTTAAGAAGGTGTGCATACTTATTTAACCTCATTATTGTATGTTTTTTTAATCCCCCCCCCCAAAAAAAGAATTCAGTTTGTACAGCTAATATGTTGTTTTAAAGGCAAAAAAAAAAAAATCTGAAGTGATTTATCATGATCTGATTTTGTTACATCTCAAAAACATGGCATTTTACCAGTGGTGTGAAGATTTTTATATCCACTGTATTTGTTCTGTTCTGACCTGGCCCAAGGACATCAATTAATACAGTCAAATGTGGCTAAAGCTTTAATTTTACACTGTAGTGTTCATGATGCACGATGGATGAATATATAAATAATTTTAGTATCTTCAGTTTTAAGAAACTGTTTAAATTTTTAAAGATGCTTCACTAGATGACCTTTAGAGTATATACATGAGATTATAAATCTCTGTGTCTAAATATAATGGTGCAATAGTGCATATATTTCTGATACATTTCAGGAGGGGAGGAGGAGGGAGGAGGAACCACCAGGACTGTCCAACAGGGATGGCACATCTCCCTCGGCATGTTTGAGAGGCCAGAGGTTGATGACAATGCTCTCCAGACCCTTCAGGCATTGGGGGAGGTGGCTGACTAGTTGGAGAGCTGTCTGCCTTCACAAACACAGCAGAGAATCGGCTACTGACAGGCAGTGGTGCTGATAGGCAGCAGATCCTGTCTGATGAGGAACAGCTGCCTACTCCACTCAATCCAGAGCTGAGTGTAGGCAATCTCAGAAAAGGAGAAAGTCATCCCATCCCTCTTCACAAGGAACACCTGGAGTGGAATGATTTAAGGAGAAACAATAGGGAGTTAGTCTTTGCCAGGAACAATTGTTTCTTTTGGCTTACACTCTCCTGGCTTTGCCTTATCGCTTTTTGCTTTGCCTAGCCTTGAGGACTGTTTTCTGCCTTTTGTCCTGGATCTTACGCCCTAGTCTTTTTGACTGATTTTGGTCCTTTGCTTTGCTTTGCTTTGTCTTTAGAACTGTGTCTTGCCTTGTACCCTGTCTTTGCCCTGAAGTCTGCCATTTGTCTTGAACCTGGACTCTGCCTTGTGGACTCACCTAGCCAGGTAGACTGGACTTGGAACCCTGGACCTTGCTCTGTGAGCGTGCTCCTGCTCTGTGGACTTTATTTGTAATATAGGGGCTGTTGTTCGGGGGACTGAGGGTGGCTGCCTTCAAGGTAGAGTGGGGGTGGAGCCTTAGCAGTCATTAGAGGGTTGTTGACTGGTACATTTATTGAGACCAATAAAGAGAGGGTCTTGCCTTGCCTTGACCACCTGGGTCATAACAATAGCAAGAAAAAATAAATTATTATTATGAATGGATCCACTCCACTGCAATAAGATCAGCTAGTCATAACACTCCAAGTCAGATGCATAGCCTATTGCCTCAATATTCCCCTTCAAAGGTTATTAAACCAGTTGTGAGCCATAAGGGATCAATACATGTTGAATAGATGTTTCAAGGCTTTCACAAGGGGAGATAGCCATACCTCAAATATTAGGCCCTATTTAATATATACTAACCATGACCTTTGAACTATGGTGCTGGACAAGACTCCTGCAAGTCCCTTGGACTACAAGGCAATCAAATCGGTCAGTCCTAGAGGAGATCAACCCTGACTGCTCTTTAGAAGGCGAGATCCTGAAGATGAAATTCAAATACTTTGGCCACCTAATGAGAAGGAAGGACTCACTGGAGAGGAGCCTAATGCTGGGAATGTTTGAGGGCAAAAGAAGAATGGAACAACAGAGAATGAGGTGGCTGGTTGGAGTCACTGAGGTAGTTGGTGTGAGTTTAAATGGACTACAGGGGGATGGTAGAGGACAGGAAGGCCTGAAAGAACATTGTCTATGGGGTCGTGATGGGTTGGACACAACTTCGCGACTAACAACAACAACAACAACAACAAACCATGGCAGACCAAGAATATTTGCTATGGCTAGCCATAACAGGACACAACCCTTCACTATATGGATGCTACAGTTAGTCCTCAACTTACAACCATTCATTTAGTGACCATTTAAAATTACAAATGGCACCCAGGGGTCATGCGATTGCCATTTGCAACCTTCCTAGCCAGCTTCTGACAAGCAAAATCAATGAGGGAAAGCCAGATTCACTTAATGACCACATATTTCACTTAACAACTGTGCCACAAAGAAGTTGTAGAAAAGTTGTACAATTGGGTGTGAATCATTTAACAAGCACTTAGATTAGCAATGGAAATTCCGGTTCCAATTGCTGTCATAAATTGAGGATTACAAATAATTCACCTTTCCCTTGTCATTTTACATTTTTTAGCATCCTCATTTTATTAGGTTAATGTAAAAAATCACCCTTTATTTCTAAGTGCATACAAATTATATACAATTTGTTACAATTTAAAATTGTTTAATCACATTGTATTTGAGGACTCTGTCCTGGAATTGGCCCTTTTTTAATCATCATACAAAACCTAGCCCTTATGTAGGCTCCTTGGTTTATCGCGTGGGTCATCTTTGTGAATTGGAATCTTGATCCTTGGAAGCCTCCATCAATTCCTTGGCCCTACCAGATCTTATTGGGAATAACAATATACAGGGAAACAGTACCATTTGCATATGTTGACTTTTTAGACAGTTGATTTTAAAGCCTAAAAGGGCACTGAGCATTCAAGACATTTACAGGCCAGTTCATAACAGAATCCAGCACAAAGGCTGTTGCTAGGAGGAGAGAAAACAGGGAAACCATTGAAACAAAGCATTTTCTTTTCACATCACAGTGTTACATAGTGTGTGAATAAAGGCAGATGGACAGATTTCCCATTCTTGCCTACTAATGTCGCAATACGTTCCAATGAGAGTCTGAAAAGGCCTTGATTTTTTTAACTACATTCTTCCTCCACACACAAAAAAAGATAATGGATAAGACAGCTCTATATAAGCTTTATATATTTTATATGTTATTTTCATGACTGGGAAACTGAGTTCTGTTCAGATACAGGTACTCCTCAAATTACGACAGCAATTGAGCCCAAAATTTATGTTGCTAAGGGAGAAATTTGTTAAGTGATTTTAGCCCCATTTCACCACTTTTCTTGAAAGTTTGTTAAGTGAATCACTGCAGTTGTTGAATTAGTAACCCAGTTGTTAAGTGAATCAGGCTCACCATTGACTTTGCTTGTCAGAAGGTCACAAAAGGGGACCACGGGACCCTGGGACACGACAACCTTCATAAGTATGAGTCACTTGTCAAGTATCTGCATCTAAATCACGTAACCAGGGGGATGCTGCAATGGTCATAAGTGTGAAAAATGGACATAAGTCGCTTTTTCCAATGCCGTTGTAACTTCGAATGGTCACTAAGCTAACTGTTGTAAGTCAAGGACTACCTGTATACAGATTTACATTGCTGCCTTTGCTGATGGTAGACAGGAGGAAATCTTTATTAAGACATCTTGATTATTAAGGAAATTTAGGCTCTGTTTTTCAAACAAATGTTAATAAAATTGAAGTTATTACCTTATTCAAGGGCATTTTACATGAACTTGTATGAAAAAATCTGTGTTCATGGGATCCCAAAGAAATAAGCATGTTTGATTTAAAGGGATATCAGCAGATGTAATTTGTAATGTTACAAACAGCCAGAATAACTTTCCCTGCTGGAATCCAGATCTTTATATCATCTTTGTTTTCCCACTTGTCACATTCAACATTCACATTCTGGTGTGCATTTTCAGATATTTATCTGAACAGTCAGATGAACCCTTAGGAAGGACAGGAAAGGGCCAATATGAACTAAAACATACAGAAATGTGCCTTCCAAGAGGTCATATGTTGAGAATGGACTGGATTTCCTATCTATTTCCTAATAAGCAAGTGATTTTATCCTACAGCTTTATCTTAACTGCTTAATACTGCATGAATCTCCTTCTAATATATTCAATTTACATTTCTTAATACCTAAAAGGCCATCTTATTTTCTCTTTAAAATTAGAATAGCCATTATTAAGAATGTGATACAAACTTTTTTCTTACTTCTAATCTCATATAAGATTATTCCATTTTTGTTATATACTAAGTAATAAAGAGGGTGGGGAAAACCTGGTGCATTAGGCAGAAAAGCTGGATTAGGTAAAAAAAAACCTGGGCGATAGTTTCTATACATAGTGTTCCAGACTATACTTACATTTAAAAAGGTAACTTTATAAGTGGAGATTACCTAAAACACATAATTTTATTTTACCTTGAAGATAAATTATAACCAGAAGCAAAACAAGCCAATTTAATGTTTAACTGAAAGAAAATGCTTAATGCAGCAGGATGGATTCTCTAGCAAGAAGGGATTTTGATATGCTCTTTCATTTACAAAATTGCCTAGAATTTTAATCTGAAAGTTATTATAAAGCCACATTATGGTATGAATTATAAATCCACTTGAGCATAAATCCATTTACTTTGAAGGAACCCTACTGAACTTACAAAGATGTCATTAAAAAAAGAAATTAAACCATTAACATAACTTTAAAAAAAAAAAGAATTACCGTAAGTGACCTTGAAATAGTACTGGGAAAATAAGATTATTTCTAAGGAATAGTGACATACTGATAAATATTTGAGATTCTCCCACTGTACGCTTGTTTCATTAGCATTTCCTTTCCATATGCAAAGCTAAGAACAATGTCCAGTCTTGAGTCTTACGTAATATATCAATAATATATTTAGATATTATTTTCAGACTGATCTGTTGAGGAACTTCTGCACAAATCAAAAGCAAATAGGAAGGGCATATGAACAATCAAAACCTTTTATCTCTTTCATAAGATCCTTTTCTAGGAGTTGGTTTATACGAGCTTTGCTTTTCACTTACTGTATTAACTGAATATTCTATTTACACTTTTCTGTAAACCTTTGGTAAACTATTGGGAAAAGGAAGGCTGCAATCCCAGTGTGAACCTGTTATGTCCATATAAGGGCATAAACTCTCTAGTCACCTCTTATTGGACAATAGTTATGGAGGGAAAAATAAATC
>JANHFM010002045.1:176051-186455 GCA_032468115.1 Grayia smithii
GATTTAAATCAAGCCTTTTTACTGGTGATTTAAATCGTGATTTAAATCGACTTGATTTAAATCAAATCCACCCTGGTGCCAGTAGCTGGTAGCAGACCATCTAAATATTCTGCTCTCGGTTCTGATTCCAGGGAGAGCTCATTCTTTTAAGATTGGAAAAATAATAGCAAAGAACCATTCTTTCCTACTTCTGTCTCCTTTTCCTGCTACTTAACAAACCAGAGGGAGAGTAAAAGGGGAACTGAGGGTTTTTTTTTTTAGTGTTTGAGGGACATTTTGTATATAAGTCTAGGTGTGCTACAGTAGACACATGTCATCAATGCCCTCTGCAGCTTTGACACTATTGCACCGAAAGGAGCCCTGACAGCTATACCAAGAAGGTGCACCTGAGGTACAGCCATCCGCTTACTTGTAGCTTAGGTGCTGCACAGCTGAAGCAGCTGGGAGGCATTCTTGATAAATGTGCAGTGATCTCCTGGAAGACTGCCAGACAACTTTTGGACATTCTTCCTGCAATTGCAGTGCTTAAGGTAGTCTGCGGATGTGGGTGCCTATGTTGTAGGAGTCTGCTGCTGGCGTACCTGTAGTAAAGCTACCATGGGGTTATTGTGTGGGTACTGATATCCAAAGAACCCATCTCCTCTTCTCTCCCTGTTTCTGCCTCTCCCTCCTCCCCAACGTGGGAAAGAAGAGTGGGGAAAATGGCTTTTTGACAAAGTGGCAAAGGCCTGACTCTCTTGCTCTTACCGAGAAGCTGAGTAGTAGCATAGAAGTGATGAGCTTACAAGGGAAATAGGGCTTGTCTGTGGGGAGCTCAGACATACCTCTTTAATAATTGTTACCCTGTTTGATGAATTGAAGTTCTGTCTGAATTCTAGCTAAGGGTATTAGTTGGTTCTCTTTTCAATTGTGTCTCCAGGGTATAAAACTATGTTGTTTTGAGCAAAACGTGACCTTGAATTAGAGACCTGAAGCAGAACTTTAGAGACGTTGTGTCTGTATAAATAGACTTGAGGCTTCAAGGAGAAGTATAGAAGAAGGAATGCTGGCTCTCTGTATGTAACCCATATGTTTTGAAGCAGGGAAACTGTGCTGAGCTCAGATGGAGTCTCCTTGTAGAAACATATCTCTGACAGCTGCTATAAACTTGCTTTTCCAGAAATTACTTCACTCTCCTTTTTCAGTTTAAATATTAACAGTAGAATAACTTGTTACCTCAGTTGGCACTTTGCACAATAAGAGTCATGTGTACTCTTGCGCTACTTATGCTGCTATAACTAGCAGAAACTTGACACAACTATTAAGGTGGAGGAGTGTCTTTCACTAAGTGTTCAGCATCTACGTTATACTGGGAGTGGCTGCTTAAGCCCTCATTAAAATCAGGATTATGATTACTGTAAAACTTGGTATGTGCATGTACTGTATATCATATCTTGGATAGTTAGAACTGAAGCTATAGAATACCAATGTATTGGATTTTAAAACCTGTGAAAACTATTACTAGCTAATTCTCTATTTAGGACTACAATTGAGCCCAAAATTTATGTTGCTAAGCGAGACCATTGTTAAGTGAATTTTGCCCCATTTTACGACCTTTTTTGCCATGTTAAGTGAATCACTGTAGTTGTTAAGTTAGTAACATGATTGTTAAGTAAATCTGGCTTCCCCATTGACTTTGCTTGTCAGAAGGTTGCAAAAGGTGATCACGTGACCCAAAGATCAGTGGTGGGTTGCTACCGGTTTGCCCCGGTTTGGGCAAACTGGTAGTAGTAGTAGCGGGAGGCTCCGTCCACCCGCCTGGACATCATCAAATACGATCTGTGCATATGCAGAAGCTTGCGAGCGAAATGGTAGCAAAAGTAAGTGAAACCCACCCCTGCCAAAGATACTGCAACTGTCATAAATACATGACAGTTGCCAAGCATCTGAATTTTGTTCACATGACCATGGGGATTCTACAACAATCGTAAGTGTGAAAAATGGTCATGTCACTTTTTCCAGTGCCGTTGTAACTTCGAACAGCCACTAAATGAACTGTTGTAACTTGAGGACTTACCTGTATTGTGAAAGGTTTAAAGCACCCTTACCTTAGGCCGTAAAATAAAAAAATATACTTTATTCTTTCAGTGCCATTTACTGGTGACTTGTAGCATGAGGTTAAGGGTTAGGAAATGATATCAGGGTAGTTCCTTATCCACTTTATTACAATCTCAGGTCTCGGGTGGGAAGTGGTCGTTTGAAGATTTCTTTTAAAAAAATCTGATGGCACTAGCTATATGGTTTCTTGTCATTTGTCTCTCAGGAATTAGACTTGAATGTTTTTTATCTGTTCAATAATTGACTCCATGTGGGAGAACAAGGAGAAATTAGATCCAGACAAGAGAGAGAGACAGAACCTGTTAATCAATAAGGAACTGAATTAGGAGACTGGATGTAAGTTCACTATCCTTGAAAAAGCAAGTTCCTGAATTCTCAATTGTCAGTAGGTTCACACATAGCTGCTGTGACTAGGAGTGCATTTGTACAGTTACATTTAGTGAGTCAATTGTAGCCATTTCCAAACTGATCAGACTTGGCAACTGTTGTTCATGCCTTGGTTATGTTGACTGTTGCAACTTGCCACATTTAGGAAAAGTTGCAATCAGTATGAAATATGTAATATAACTGATGCAAAGTATAAGGAACATATGCGATGGCATTCATGACAAGTTGCATTGTCATCAGAATGATGATGTTTGTGCAGTGAGGTCATCGCACAAATTTATTTATTTATTTATTAGTTGTATTTATATGACGCCCATCTCCCAGAGGACTCTGGGCGGCTCACAATTCACAAACAAAGAAAATCAATAAAACAATCCATATAAATACAATAATAAATCTAATTATAAAACTTAAAATGTACACTGGTTAAAAATTTAACATTAAAATTTAAAACTCTAGAAAATTTAAAAACTAACAAGAAAAACCCAGGCCACTCAGTTGATTTTGTTGAAAAGCCATGTCTTCAGACCACGGCGGAAGGAGCGGAGGTCAGGGGAAGTCCGGAGATCGGTGGGAAGCTCGTTCCAGAGGGCCGGCGCACCCACAGAGAACGCCCTCGCCCTGGGGACCGCCCGCCGACACTGTCTGGCAGTTGGTATCCTGAGGAGCGCAGCCCTGTGTGAGCACACGGGGCGGTGGGATAAACTTTTCCTCAAAAGTTTCAGATGAAATACTTACAATATATTACAATAATTAATATGCAGCACATTTTAAAAGGTTTAACTTTTATGTTTCAGAAAAATACATCTGCTACATTCAATTATGCTCTGGGGCATTATAACATTTTCTGATCAAACTTTAAAGATTTCCAGTTCAAGTTTTCACAAGTTGCATAGGAAATCAGACTTATTTTCTGGAACACCTGAAGCAGGACTGATTTCTATATGGTAATAGCTTTATATAAAACACGCAAACTTGTAAAGATAATATTACCAGCCCACTGATGAAATCAAAGGATACCCTACATTTAAGATAATGTTTATAAAAAGTTATGGTTTGTTAAAATTGTGGCCCTAATCACATTTACAATTTCTATTGCCTTATAGCAGCAATGCCCAACCTTTGTGACTTGGTGGCCCAGCTGGGAGGGAGGGGAGTGGCAGGATGGCATGCACATAAGTGTGCAGCTCAACTTGCACAAGAGGCAAGATGGCATGCACACACATGCAGATGCAGCTCTACTGCAAGTGGAGCTGAGCATGTATGCACCTATGTACCGGCCTGCCGTTTGCACAGCCTAGTTCTCAATCCGCCACTGCCCAGTAGGCTGGGGACCCCTGCCTTACAGTATCATCCAACCAGCCAATAATACAAGATGTGAAAAATTCATTAGTTTTGTAACAGCAACCTAGTTAGGTAGACTAAAACAACTCTCTACGTGGTGTCAAATTTCAGACATCAGGATGGAGAGAGAAAGTCAATATCTTGCAAAATCTCAAATTTCAGCAATCTCTTGTGAGGTCTCATGAGATCATTAAGATTACCAAATCTCATGAGATTTTTCACAAGAATGTCAAAACCTTATTTGTCCATGTTTGTGAGATTTCAGCAAGCCTAATTTTGAGGAGAAAGGAAACTCTTGAGAAAGGAAACTCATGGCAGTTCCAATCCCTGGCTTTCATAATTGAATATCCTATTTCCATTATTGAAAAATTATTGAAAACCAATAAAAAGATAAACAGAATAAATCTTATTATTTTTCAGCATTTACTGTTAAAAAATAAGCTTTCAATGATTCTGGAGATGGCACTTCCAGGTGTATGAAATTGAAGTCCAAGGATTCCAAGTTACAATGGCCTTAGTTAACAATGTTGAGAGTTGAACTCTATATAACTGAAAGACATCCAGCTAGAAAAAAATGATGAGCCATTATAATATTATCTTCCACTGCTTTGTCTAAATCCATTTTAAAGTTAAGGTTAGAAGCAAATGTAGAAGTTTTTAAAACAAAATAACCTGGATCAGTATACTGTATCTATAATTTGAATTGTTCATTTGAACTATACGTTCAATCCAGTCATAGTGTTACATAAACATATTCACACATGCAAATTTGTATTTGAAAATGAAGACCCTCGTATTTATTCCAAAGAAAAATTTCATCCACTAGCTTTCAATGACATCAAAGATCTTTCACGGATATTATGTCCCTTTAGGCCATCACCACAATCCATTAGCCCTACTTTTGTTACACACAAACATTTTTCTCAAGAAACAAATGAACATTTATAATGTTTATGACTCATTAGTTTAATTGGGTTCTCTTAATCGAGTTGTTGACTCCTATAGTGAACGGATAATGTTTTAGGACATATTTGTCCAGAAATATTGAAAATCTAAAAGGGTTCAAAACATTTTAGTGTAGAGTGAATCCATTATGTACTGTATCTGTATGACTTTAATACATTAATTATGTGTTGCTTCTTTTTGTCTCTTGAGTCTGCTGCTTTTCATCTTTATTTGATTTTCCCAAATTCTAAAGAAAGGAAGAGCAAAAAGGGTTTGGTCTGGAGATAAGCTGATCTGCTACTATCATGCCTCTCTTCCATTTGTCTTTTTTATGAAACCTTTAAATACTAGCAACATTAGACTCAAATGAGGCAGTTTAAAGGAACATTGTGCGTACCTGAACATTAGTTCTATGTGCACTGCGTTAAAGTCTAAGCAATGGGTGGTAACTTTATCTGATTGGCCAGAGACTGAGTTGTAATTTGTTTAATCCTCCTCCTCCTTCCTGTTTAGCTCCAGTTTGTTAACGATGGGCTGGGTCTGGAGAAGACGTAACCTGTAATGAGAAAAAAACATACTCTCCTGGACCCTGGATCACTTACGAAAAATTAGGGACTCTCACACAGTGCACATAGAACAAACGTTCAGTATGCACCGTGTTCCTTCTCCTGTGTGCTGCTTAGAGAGTTCAAGCAATGAGATATGCCCAGTGGTGGGTACTAACCGGTGTTACCACCGGTTCTCTTCATGCACGCGTTTTGCGTGCAATCGCCAATCGCTGGGTCACTTATGATTGTAAATGAATGCCCCAAACGAAGAGGCTGGCATCTGTGGTCAGTGTTAGGTGGGGGTGCTCCCTGAAGGAACACCCACATTCCATGGTTTCTGACGTCCACCATTCCAAGGATCTGAGAACCCTCAGGGAAACCCTGATCTGTTTGGAGGCATTGCGGAGGCCCGCTCGTTGACTTGGTAAGAGAAACCATTGAAGAGGTCTAAATGCAACTTCGCCCAAGTACAATCTGTAGGTAGGATATCATTTTACCTAATAATTGAGAAAGAAGCATCAATGGTACCTTTTTGAGGGCTCTGATGGAGGTGCGGATGCTGGACAGACGTTCTCAGGAGAGGAAAATGAGGCAGGTCTGAGTATCGAACCTTGCACCCAGATGGACCAGGTTGGTGGAGGGAATCATGTGACTCTTCTCCCAATTCACGGTAAACCCATGATCTTGAAGGGTTTGAACTGTGACCTGGAGGTCTAGATTTGCCTGCTGGGGGGATGATGACAGGCACTAATATGTCATCTAGATAACATAGCAGTCGTATGGGGGTTTTTTGCAAATGAGCAGCCACCACGTCCAGAAGCTTTGTGAATACTCTGGGGGCAAATGAGAGTCTGAAGGGCAGAGCTTTGTATTGGTAATGTAGTCCCACATAGGAGAACCGGAGGAATCTCCTGTGAGAAGGTCTGATGGACATGTGAAGATAAGCCTCTTGTAGATCTATTGAGGTCAAGAGATCTCCCTGTCTGATGCAACCCAGAATGGTGTGCAGGGATTGTATTTTGAAGCATTTGAACTTGATGTGTACATTCAGCTTCTTTAGATCTAGGATTGTTCTGCTTCCACCTGACTTCTTTTGCATGAGAAAGAGTATTGAATAGAAGCCAAACCCCAGATGTTGAAGAGGTACCGGTAATATGGCCTGAATGGCCAGCAGGTGCTGGATTTTGGCTTCCATCAGAGAACTCTTGGTGGCGTCCTGTGACACTGAGCACTGGATTAATCATTGACAAGGTTCGGAACTGAACTCTAGGGTAAGGCTGAGAGTCACTGTCTGCAGTGCTCAGGCGTCAGTGGTTGTGTGTCACCAGCAGTGTGCAAACCTGCCAAGGCGTCTGCCTAAATGGCTCTTGTCAGGACAGTCACTTGGTCTGTAGCCCGCTCCCCGAAAGGGATGTCTGGTTTCTGGTTGTCTGGAGCAATCACAAAAGGAATGTCTGTCCTGTGGCCTGTCCACAGTTGGTAGAAAGGATCTTTGTTAGACAGGCTCTGAAACCCCATGTCAGGTGCTCGAAAGGGCTGCCTATGCTATGGATAGCCAGTTCTTCTGTCTGTTTGCCTGTAGACATGAGGAAAAACCTTCCTTTTATCTTTGTCCTCTACCAAGACAGGGTCTAAGGCTTCCCCGAAGAGAGAGCCTCCCTTGAATGGAGCCACTGCTAGTTGCCATTTTGTTTTCATGTCAGCCTGCCAATGCCTCAACCATAAGAGCCGTCTGGAGGTGACGTTGGAAGCTAGGACTCGGGAAGCAAATTTTGCTGAATTGAGAGTTGCATCTGCAGAATATTCTGCAGCAGCAGTTTATTCATGTCCTAATGCAAGTGGGTGTTGTCAGGGGATGCCCGGGACTGCATTTGACGGAGCCAGATGAGGGATGTCCTAGAGAAAAAGGATGCCGCTGTGGCAGAATGAATAGCCCAGGCGGCTGCTTGGTGGGTCTTACAAGCAACAAGCTCTGCCCTTTGGTCCTCAGTTTTCAGGCCTTCAGCTGAATCTGAAGGAAGTATGTTAGATGAGGCCAAGCTGATCATTGGAACATCAACAGTTGGAAGTTTAAGAAGGTCCACCATGTACATTTTCCTATCCATGCCACTAGGGGCAGAGATGGACCCAGGCTGATTCCACTGTCGTTGTATGATGTCAACAAAGAGCTTGGGCAATGGAACAGCCTCTTGCTCTGTGACTGGCTCGATAAAAAGAAGAGCCACAGGATATTGAGGGTCTGAAGAGCCCTCAGGTTGCCCAATAAGCGCCCCCATATTGGCTGTTGTTTTTGCCTTACACAATAAGGTTTTAAATAGTTCATGACGGAACAGACCTATGGCAGTGGGCTTGTCAGGAATGACCCTTTCATCCTTGGAAAGATCATGATCTGCCACCTCCTCTTCTTTGCCCATAAGCAACATGTCACTATGTTGCGAAGATGAAGGAGAATGAGGATCTAGAATGTACTACCTGTCAGAACAACTCATTGGTAGAATAGCCTTTAGATTCGGGTCTGCTGCTGGCAACGGGGCCAAGAAACCCCTTTGAATAAGGGCAGCTTCAATGCTATTTGTGATAGTTTGGGCAATCATATTGCACAGGTCTTGTGACAGTGCAGCATCTTGGTGTTCCTCCAGGCGGAGCCCTGCTGCAGTAGGAGTGAAAGTAGCAGAGGCATGGGAAGCCCTGTTGCAATGGGAGGGTCCTGGCTCAGGGTTCGTTACCTCCATGTTCTCTGCCTGAACTTCCTGTCTGGTGGTAGAAGCAGCAGGAGACCAGCCAAACTGGGACTCCTGGATCAAATTTTCTCTACCTAAAGGATCAGTTGCTTCCCTGCTACAATGAGGGATGGAGGAATCCCTGCCAGCTTCCACTCTTTTTTGGGCCTTATCAAATTGTTTTTCTAAGGCATGTTGTCGCCTCATGGCATCCTTATCAGCTGCAGATGATGTGGAGGCTTGTACAAAGGGCTGGGATCTAGTATAGGGTCTCTTAGACCTTGATTTCCCCTTTTTAGGAACTGGAGCCTCCGAGGCTTGATGCCTGAGGGAGGGAGAGACAGAGGTGCGAGAAGGAGAGCAACTGTGAGCGCCATCTTGAACAGCACTAGGTGGCTAAATTTCAACAAAAATTCCTTGTTGCAGGCTCTTTAAGAACTGCTGCCTAGTGTACTCCAATTTACCTCCCAGGTGAAGAGCATCAAGCTGGACGATGACTTAGGGCTTTAACCATGCCAAGCCGACATCACGGCTTGAAAGCAGGCAGAAACAAAAACTTCAGAGTAGGGGGCAATTTAAAATGGTGTGAAGCCTACACCAAGGCTTCTCAGTGCTAATTACTGCAGCTAGCCCAGGGAAGCTGGAATCCAACACCACAGACCTGTGCCCAGGGGTGGGTTCTACTTACCTTTAATACCAGTTCTTTTTATGCACACGCTTTGCATCGGATCGGCACGCGCATGTGAGCAAAGCAAGCCTGCGCGCTGAATGCACGCTCCGTGCATGAGCACTAACTACTCTCCTTGAAAAAAACCTCGAAACAAGCACTCTGCGCATGCGCAGAGCAGAGGAATGTAAGTACAGGCGCATGGGTGGGCCCAGCTCCTGGCCGCGGAGAACCGGTTTAGTGACCTCACACCGTTACTGCTACCGGATCGCGCGAACTGGACCAAGCCGGGAGCAACCCACCACTGCCTGTGGCCAAATCCAAGAGCACAGAGCTGGCACCATGGCTCTCTATGCGCTAATCCGGTGCCAAACTTACAGAAACAGCCTCTGGAGTGATCAGGAAGAAGCTGATGGCTCCACGTGGTATGCAGGCCTCCTGAAATAGAATTTCGCTGCCGTGGATCCTGGCTGTGTGCAGTGCCAAAAACCGTGTTTAAAGCAGCTATGAGGCTTTTCTTGCCTTCACTTTTTCCTAAACACTGTTTAAAACAGTCCAAGCAATGGAGCTCAAATTGAATAAATCTCTCTATGGCCAACTGAGTTAACAAACTGGAGCTAAACAGGAAAGAGGAGGAGTGGTTAAACAAATTTCAACTCAGTCTCTAGCCAATCAGACAAGGTTATCATCCATTGCTTGGACTCTCTAAGCAGCGCACAGGAGAGAAACAGGTTCAATGAGAAAATTAATATCGATAAAATTATGATAAGTGTCAAAAATGGTCATATTTTATGAAATCTCAGTGATGATGCTTTTAATCTGCTGTTTTATAGACATTACAGAGATAAAGCTTATTTTAGTATTTTGTATAACTTTTGAGTTGTGAATGTATTTGTGTTTCTGGGATTGCTCTTACATGATCCCATTAAGGCTCCCAGCTTACTTATTCATGCAAAAAATGATTAACTTTTGCATTAGCTCACAGAATTATCTATTAGGTTCAATATAATGATTAATGAGACTAATTATATTTTAAAACCCAGTTCATGTTATAATTACAGTAAAATCCATATATAGCAAGACACTGATAAACGGCAGTGCGGAAATGATCCATTTACATGCAATGGGCTTTGTTCTTCCACGATATCAAATATTCAGCAGATAAATGAATTTTTCCTTCCAATCTAGTTTTACAATGGCAATATTGTTCCAAAGCTCAGACTTTCCTTAAGTGCACAACTGAACTCTATTATCTCCACAGGAAACCGTGAGAGGAAGATGAGAAAAAATACAGCTCCTTGAAAATATAGCACCTCCCCTGGCTATCGGGCATGAGGACATATTTAAATAAGAATGAAAAAAAAAAGAATATAGGTACTTAAATTACATCACCTTCATTGCATAAAACATTATTCCAACTATTTGGAATCTGAGGGCTTTGGAATAATGAAACAATCATCTACAAATCCACTGTCATTAGTTTTGTTAAAACAGTAATGCAAATATCCCAACTATTAAAGGTCACTGACCAATATTTGTCCTAGCAATATTTGCTAAACAGATAAAACTAGAAAAGAAAACATTTGTTCCTGATCCTTCCTCTCTGCTCCCATTTCTTGAGCATTTTTAAAAGATTTAGAATAAATTAATCCAGTAGAAATGATGAAAATATAAAAGGTTTTATAGCAGTGTTTAG
>JANHFM010002045.1:195122-209526 GCA_032468115.1 Grayia smithii
CTATATATCTTATAGGGTTGGCGTTGTAGGGATCATAACATAAGCATGCTAAGTGGCCTTGAGCTTCTGAAAAAGAGGTTAGATATAAATCCAACAAACAAAATCCACAGATTGTATTGATAGGACGTAGCTTTGGGCAGAGAATTGCAGCAGAGTCAGCCTAAGAACAGAAGAGAACATTTTTAGCTCAGGGTTGAACTTTTGAGTCCTTAGTCCTGCCCGAACTTAGTTGTTTTCTTATAGATATTTCATTACCACACTGGGTAACACCATCAGTGCTACAGCACTTAATGAAACATCTGCATCAAAACAGGAAAACATCTGCAAGAAAACAAAACTCAGAGATCAAGCTAATAATGCATCTTCACATTCTCAGGAAAAACAACAGTAGATCTGGCTGCAACTTCATTGTCTGGGCCTTTTCTAGAATCTACTCTTTTATTTCCCTTCTATCCTTATTTTGCTTGCTCTTCGTTTAGTGAATATTGGCAAGCTAAAAGCAGCTCCAGATGGAATTGGATGGCGTACATGTGACTGGGGCTTAAACCTGTGAGAGAAAGTTCCCATTTGCCTGCATTCCCAACCTCATAAAAATACCCTTTGTTGAATCAGGGGTGCAATAAAATTAAGGAAACTAGAAGACATTTCCCTGAGCAGCTGCAGAGCATGACCCTCCAAGAGAAGATGTCTTAGTGATGCATCTTCATGCTGTGAAGAAAGCATATCAAATGTGTGAATCAACTGAAAGTAAAAGCTAAGTGCTGATACTTGCAAGTGCTATAATCTTTTATTTCAACAGTGAAGATAATTAGTTTATTAGGAATATGATATGATTCTTTATTTATTTCTTAACCGGTGTACAAATGACAATATAATGCAGATGTCACTACAAATTCTGACAATGGGATGCTTTTTTTTTGGTCTTTGATAGCATCCTGGGTATGTTTTAGTACACTGCATAATGTGAGGCAGTGAACAAAATTTTTGCTTGCAAGGTAATCTGTAGTTTAGAGGCCCTAGCTTGCCTAAAATAACATATGCATGTTGCATACTGGGTAAATATCAGTGGTGGGTAAATATACTGGGTAAATATCAGCAGGTTCTGACAAGTTCTGGAGAACCGGTAGCGGAAATTTTGAATAGTTCGGAGAACCAGTAAATACCACCTCTGATTGGCCCCACCCCCATCTATTCTCTGCCTCCTGAGTCCCAGCTAATTGGGAGGAAATGGGGATTTTGCAGTAACCTTCCCCTGGATTGGGGAGGGAATGGAGATTTTACAGTATCCTTCCCCTGTCTTGCCCACCAAGCCACACCCACAGAACTGGTAGTAAAAAAATTTGAAACCCACCACTGCCTAAAATACTTCACAAACTGCTTTTTATTCTTAAGTTTATCACCTTTCTATCAGACAATAACTCTCTTAGTTTACCTCTTCTTCTTAACACATTCTTGCTTCCTTCATATATGTATTTGTGCTGCAATTGAATTCTGATTCTTTCTCTATATATAAACAAGTCATCTCAACATAGTTTTATAAAAAATGTCCATTTTTATGTGCAATCTACATTTGTTCCACACCCATTTATTTTGACCTTTTTTTACTACACACATTTTTTCTGAATTCAATTTATTTTTTCTATTTTCTTGACATACTCAGTTCTCATATGTATATATAAGCAAGTTGCCAAAGAACATTCCTATATATATAGTACATGAATTTCACTTCTTTCAATGCACTTTTATTACAATAGACATTGTCCAGTACTTTTATATTAGAATTTGTAGATTAAATAGAGGTTTGATAGGATATGTCCATCCATTCTCTTGCACAGTTTTTTATTAAGCTTCTCAAATTCCTTTTCTTTCTCTAATTATTATTATTATTATTAAGCAGCATACAGTTATTTGTTACATTTTCCTAATTAAGTAATTATTAATTATTTTGGCCTCCAGAAGTTGTAGATGTTCCGACACTGGAAGTTTTTAAGAAGAGACTGGACAACTATGGTATAAGGTTTCCTGCCTGAAGAGGGGGTTGGGCTAGAAGCCCTCCAAGGTCCCTTCTAATTCTGTTATTCTGTTATATTCACTCTCGGATTCATATTCCTCATTTGCATCATACAACCTAATGTATCAATGATTTGATACAAATAATTAAATATCACAGCCAATTTACAGCAACACCTGTAAACCAAAATATATACACCCTAATGGGCCCAAGTAATAAACTTTTCATAAGTCACCAAAAATATTTCTTATTCTTTTGTCAATAAATACATTAAAGAATCCAAGGGACATCAGCCTATATTGCCTAAGGGCTAGCTAAAGAAAAGCATCTATTTTGCCAAATCTTTCCAACTAGAGTTAATGAATTAATCCCTCTCAAATTATTTATTTTCATTCATTCTTTCCCTTTGAGTACAGGATTAACAACATCCCTCCACTAATCGATAAGTACTGATCAGGGGTGGGTTCCACTCACCTTCGCTACTGGTTCTCTTCGTGCACGCGTGTGCACGCGCGTGCATGCACGTGCGCAAAATTTGTACGCGCGCGCGAGCAAAGCAAGCACACGCGCGTAAACCGCGCTACCGCGCATGCACAGAAATTTTATTTTACAAAAAATCGGCAAAAAAGCGCTCTGCGCAGAACGCTAATTTTGCCGATTTTTACAAAAAAAGGTAAGTTGGGCCGCGCGGGTGGGCCAGGGTCTGGGACGCTGCGAACCGGTTCGGTGACATCACAGCGTCACCGCTACCTATCCGCGCGAACCGGACGGAACCGGGGGCAACCCACCACTGAACCGGTTCTCCTGAAGTGGTACGAACTGGCTGAATCCCACCACTGGTTTGGCTGCTAAAATTCTTTCCTCTGAGTCCTCTGGAAAGTGCCATCTTGTGAAAGGCAGGTCATTTCATGAGTAAATGCTCAAATTGTCTTTGGGAGTTTTGTCTTTGGGAAATTTTGTAAAGCGTTCTTCCAAGAGCTTGGCAGGAGAGCCCTCAGACAATTAAGAAAAGTTCAGACAGACAGCAGACAGCAAGTATACTTTATTATCCCTGCTACTCTTCACACCCCATCAGGGCCAGAAATACAGCTTTCTGCTTTTTTCTGTCTGGCAATGTCACAGATAAGACTACAATGTGGCAGTTTGGGTTATTCACATTAAAGAAAGCCTATGCTTATTGAAACCATTGGTGGGCAATCTATTCAAGCTGGTCCTATTTTGCAAAGTTGCTACAACTCATTTTAAGTTAAAAATAAATAGCCATACAGAATTCTTGCCACCCTATTTCTCAGCTTCCTTCTACATCTCCACAATATTGGGCATAGACAGACCAGCTACAAACTTGAAATCCAGATATCCACTAGAAGCAATGGACAATTTCTTTTTCCTTTCAAAAATGTCAAAAGGCCATTTGGAGGCATCTGACTCTTTTCCTTCAGTGCCTTCCTCACTACTAACTCAACCTCCTTCTTTGCCAGGAAAGTATGTGGCAAAGTATTCTAGAAAAAGTATTCTAAACCATTTAGGGAAAGATGAAGCAGCTATCTTGCTTCCTCAATATATAGTGAGACTATATCATCCACCTAAAATCTGGAGCTCAGATTACAGCTAATATTGATGGACCCAAAGGAGAAGAACCACATTAGAGGTGGCTGCTAGATTAGAATAGAATAATAGAGTTAGACGGGATCTTTTGATCCAACTGCCTGCTCAAGCAGGAGACCTATACCATTTCAGGAAAATGGCTGTCCAATCTCTTCTTAAAAAACCTCCAGTGATGAACCACCCACAATTCAATTGCAGAAAATACAACTTCAGCAACAGAGTGGCCTGGAATGCACTATCTGACTCTGTGGTTACTTCCCCAAGCCCCCATAACTTTAACCTTAGACTGTCTACTGTTGACCTCACCCCATTCCTAAGAGGTCTGTAAGGGGTGTGCAAAAGCGTACCAACATGCCTACCGTCCCTGTCCTCCTGTCCCCATTTATTTGTATCCTTATCCTGTATTCATAATCATGTTTATACTTATATCTGTTATCTTATACGTATTTGACAAATAAATAAATATAAATAAATAAAAACTTTTGAAATTAAGCCTTTGGGTTGATGGCAGACTCACCTTTCCTTTTGCTCTCTGCTCTCCACCCATCCATCTTTTGTTATCATATTGATATACTCCCACTGTTTTCTTTTTCACTGTTTATTTTAATGTTTTATTGTTTTACTTCTGTTTTGTTTACACTTGTTTTCATTTCTTCCTTTTTATTGTTGTAAGCTGCCTAGAGGTGTCCCATAGTGAGGTAGATGACAAACAAATTTAACAAACAAGCAAACAAACAAACAGTCAATATCCCATGCCTACTTCAGAGTTAGCCATGTTAAAAGAGTTTCTGGATGACTATCAGAAGTACTCTCCTCATTGCAATGTAATGTTATGGAAATAAGAGATCACCTAATAACATTTAAGATTTCACAACTAGAAAGCCCTGTTCACATATCACATAAATGTGTGGTGGAAGGAACAGGATTATCTAGACCATCCCTACTTCCCATACCTTGCCTTTCCATTTCTCAAACTTCCTGGATTGAGCAACAAATCCTGAGGGGCAATTTTAAACAAATTCATTTGAACATGGTAGAAGTCTTTTTCTTTCTTTACTTTCTTTTTCTTTTCTTTCTGTTCTTTACACTTTTTATGGAGCAGTTTGTTATGTAGTTTGCGTATGGTTTTATTTCATGGACTTCTCTCCTTTTGCTCCAACATTGATATTTTTCCTCTTATATTTTTCATGTGTTTTAGAATATCTCCTCTATAATGATCTTACTTGCAAAAATCAATTAGATTATGTCATCTGAGACATCTGTCATCCCCTTATTTCTTTTCTCCTATTTCTCACTTTTCAATATTAAAAGGTATCTAAACAGAGTCTGTGGCAGTGGTGGGTTGCTCCCGGTTCGGCCCGGTTCACACCATCCAGTAGCGGTGACAGTGTCAGGTCACCGAACCGGTTCTCCACAGCTGGGAGTTGGGCCCACCCGCGCGCCCATTTTTATGTTTTTCTCCGTTTTTCTGCCTGTGCATGCACAGAGCGCTTGTTTCTAGTTTTGTTCAAGTAGATTAGTTAGTACGCATGCGTGGAGCGTGCGTTTGGCACATGCATGAGCGAAGCAAGCATGTGTGCACTGATCACGCGCAAAGCACGTGCATGAAGAGAACCAGTAGTAAAGGTAAGTAGAACCCACCCCTGGTCTGTGGTACCTCTGTCTCAGAAGAGCAATAAAGGCTAGAAATCCACCCAGATGTATTTATATTTATTATATTTTCAATTTGCTAAAAGACAAAAGTTCACAGTATATAACAAATAAACACCAGGGATAATAAAGTAGAATAAAATTCAGAGGAAAACAAAAGCCCAAATAAAAATACAACAAAATTCAACAATAGCACAGATCATACAATATAATATATACAATCAGAAATGGGATATCAAATATGTAAATCAAGTATTTCAAAATAAGATATTAATATTTTATATATTTTCATTTAATATCAAAAAGTAGTATTGAAATTAAGGTAACTTTGTTTTCGTGCAACTTATATGGTGTAAAGCAGCCCCCCAATATCTGGGAAGTTGCATATGGAAAAAATACTAGAATTACAGCTTTAAAGATCAATATTCATACATTCTTTTCAATCCAAAATTTTGCATTGTAACAGAGCTGGTATAGTATTATTATTTATTAGTATTATTTATTGTATTTATATGCCGCCCTTCTCCCGAAGGACTCAGGGCGGCTCACAATATAGACAAACAACAACAATCACTAAAACCATACATATAAATACAATATAGATGAATTATCAAATATTAAAAATTAGAAATTTAAAAGTTTAAAATTTAAAAGAATTAAAAATACAATAAAAACCCAGTCCCATCAGCTAATCTTGTTAAAAAGCCAAGTCTTCAGATAGTACACATGGTTGTACCTACCTACAGTATTTTATAGCTTTATTTTGGACATACGGACCTTTCAGAATTTTCAAAAGTGGTATCATGTTAAGTATTCCTTATGATCATCTGAAGGGCTCTTTGAAAAAGCATTTGTCAACATCAAAGATAACATATCTTTTGTTAATAACTTTTAAACCCATCTGGCAATGATATTATCTTATGATTGCCTGTTAAACGCTTGATAAGCACTGTTGGATTGCAATTACATTTTAATGTTTTAATGTTTTTATAATTAAGAATAACAAATGAAAATGAAAGAAACAAATGAAAAATCCATCCAATACTTGAATGAATCCTACATCGTCATTTCTTCCATAAGAATGTAAACTTGTTACCTCTTAAAACTCTGCATGAAGACCCCTGGAATTATTAAATCCTTTGCAGAATAGTTAAATATATTTGAAATGGTATTATTTATTTCATTTGTATCCTGCCTTGGTACTTCCTTGCGTGATCAGTGTGGCTACTCATATAGAGCACTTAGAGACATTAGTCAAGTTAAGACCCACAGCCTAGTCTGCAGCAACTGACACTTCAAAGAAAGACAACCTCAGATTCCAAGGCTAAATATCACCACTAGACTCCCCTAAAACAATTTCCACACACTAATACTTTTCTATCTGCATTGAATTGTTTGTAGTCATTTAGTAAAACTTATTAAGATGAAGGAGATGGGGTTAAATGACTTTCAGTCACTGATCTATTTTCCATTTACAACCAATCTATCCCTTAATATGTTATGGCAAAGACAATGTTTAATTTTTTTTTCTAACCACTTGTAATCCAGGGAGAATGCCAATATTCTTACTAATCCTAAAAAAGCTTGCAACTGGCTGCTTATATAACCATTGCCTAAATCTGTATCCACCTGAGATTAGTCACTATTACAGAACGTTTGTTTGTTTGTGTGTTTGTTTGTTTGTTTACCACATTTAAAAACTACCCATCTCCCTTACAGAGTGACTCTAGGCTGTATATAAGTAGGCAGAAAATATGAAAGCTATAAATAAATATTATAGGCCATTTAAAAACAAATATAGAAATAATAAAAAAAAATTAAAAATATATTGTGTATAATCCTAATGAATTACAGCAGGACTGACTCTCAATTTTAGATATTGAAACCTATAAAAATGAAAGCATTATTGTGCTAAAGCTTGGGGAAGTCCCAATGGAATCTAACTGGTCATTGGACAACACAATGGTAAATTAAATGGGTTTCCATTTAGTATAGCTCTACTTGCGGCACTTGGGAGCCAATTTTTATTTCGGCAATATTTTGTTCCAATTTTTAATCTACAGAAAAATTCATCACTTTGGGTAGGGAGTGAGATATAGACAAATGAAAGCAGGGGTGGATTCTACTTACCTTTGCTACCGGTTCTGTAGGTGCACGTGCTTTGCGTGTGGTCAGAGCATGCAGAGCACACGTTCGGCATGCGCGCTTTCTTCGCATACACGCGTGCCGAACGGGCGCTCCTGCGCATGCACAGAAGCTTTTTTAAGCAAAAAAAGCTTCCTGCGCATGTGTGCATGTGCACAAGCGCGCTCCATGCACTGCGCACAGGGACAGGTAAGTACAGGCACGCGGGGGGGGGCTTCGGTCCGGGACTATTAGAACCTGTTCAGTGACATCACAGCGTCACCGCTACCTATTCTATAGAACCGGACTGAACCGGGAGCAACCCACCACTGATGGAAAGATACATTTTCTTTTTTGTTCACTATAGTAATAATATTGTACAGTTTGTAGCGAAATTTTTCCTCAACTTTCGGATCTAACTATACAATATTGATCACAGGACCCAATCCTAGAAACGTCAGTAAACCAGCATCAACTCTTTGAAAAGCCCAGCATAATAGTCATTGCAAAAACCCTGTGGAAGATGGAAAGGTCTTGAGTACCTAATATAGTTTGCAAAGTAATCCTTTACTCGGAAAGAACTAGGTACACTTACTTCTAAATGCTGTTTAATTAGCCATGAATCTGTGATTCATGTGAATCACCTAAAATTTGTGATACTATGGGTTTGAGCAGCTTGGCAAAGGAGTTAAGAGTACAAGTGGTATTTTCAGCTGTACTTCCAACTAAAGGTCAACATCCAATGAGGGAGCAAAGGATTTTAGAAATAAATCACTGATTTAAGGGAGGGTGCAGCCAAGAAAACTTCAAATTCCTAGTTTGCATTACTCACATCAAGGGCTTCCAGCAAAGAATGGGCTGTCCCTCACAAGAACTGGGAAGAATGTATTTGGAAAACGACTGGCTCAACTTATCTGAAAGTCTTTAAAATAAAACTATGGGGCAGGGTGACCAATCTTTAGGATTTGTAGGCCTAATTCCAAGCATAAACCTCAAGACAACCAATTGAACAAGGTAGGGAGTAAGGAAGGATGAAAAACTTACATATAAAGCAGGAGATAAAAAGTATACACAGGGTTTTTAACTACCCTGACATCAACTAGGAGACAAACTCTGCATCAAGTGGAAGATCAAACAAGTTCCTGACAAACTACCTGGCAACTTACCATCCAAAAGCTAGAGGATGGAACTAGAGGGTCAGCTATACTGGACTTAATTCTTACTAACAGAGTAGAAATGATAGAGGGGGTTGAAGTTGCAGGAACTTTGGGGGAGAATGACCATGTCATACTGGAATTCAATATAATGCAGATGCAAGCAGTAGAACAAAATCAAACTAGTGTCTTAGAATTTAAGACAGCTGATTTCAACAATGTATAATATATTTCATAAATCTCTGAAATTGTATAAAGTTATTAATGAATAATTCTTGTAGCTCAGTTTTATCTGTAAATCTCCTACTTTTTAGTAAAAAGTAGTTTAACAACAAAATTATAGTACAATTTTTATATTCTCCTTTACTGAGCAAATTATACATCGTGAAAACAGTAAAATGAATCATTTTTACAAAATTGGAGATTTACCATCTTGCATTTATTAAGCTTGTTGAAAAATAAAATGTGTTCATAAATATTTGTTTTCTGCAATGGTACATAGAGTATGCAACTGTCATATTACAAATTTTATTGTATGCAGTATCATAGATAATTGCCATCTTTACAAAATTAAAATCTCATCTCTGGCAGTGACTCTGGCAACTTCAATAGTGGCAATGAAAAAGGGAAAAGCCCTGATATCCTTTTTCTGGTTATTTTCAGTTAATAAAAATTAATTAGACACTTTACCAGCACTGTAAGTTCTAGTAGGAAGATAATTAATAACTGGATATTATGAATTCATTCCATATTTTTCCCTATTGCATAGATATCAGTGCATAACATACTTGCAGAATATGCCCATGGATCTATTTGAGGAAAAGATATAAAGATTATTTAATATTCTTTTTTTTAATTAAAAATTAACGGTACAATAAATTTGAAAAGCATTTTTTCAGCAAATATGAATATGGTATCCTATATGTCTATGTGCAATACATCTATCTATGCTACAGAATTATGTACAAAAAAAGTCAGCTTCAATTTCATGAAGAAAATATTTACAGTAAGAGATTTTGAAATATTTATATGATTATTTTCTTTCCATATGTTAATATAATTTTTTTTCTTTTTGTTTTCTGATAAATGTAGAGTTGCAAAATCTAAATTTAGAGCTGAATTTTATGAAAACATTACCATACATTTATTTAAGAAATAAAAACAATTTGGATAAAGAATTGCTGTCTGTACAGCAACTTTCTTAACCTTGCATGATTACATCTAAATAAAACAGTCAGAGGAACAGTTTGCTTGAAGGGGCAGTAATGAATGAAATAGACATTGGTCCTACCTGACATGCCCCTTCTCTGAGTAGTCCCAGGAGTGGCCAAGGATGGGTTGATTCGTCTGTTTCCTATTGAGACCAAGCTGTCAATTTCTTTTGGGCCACACCCCTGTCCTCCTCCTCTCTGCCCTAGTTTCGGCGAGGTTTGGTTTGGTTTTATTGCAGGACGTAGCTGTGAAGACAAGCTCAAAAAAGGCAAGCCTTAGGTCCCAAACCACAGACCAAGCAGTTGCTAGGGGCTTGGTCACACCTGGGACTACTCAGAGAAGGGGTGTGTCAGGTAGGACCAATACCCATTCTCCTGAAAGCTCCCAGGAGTGGCCAAGGATGGAACTTACCAAAGCCTACCCCTCTATGGGTGGGTAACCACTTGGTCAGAACCCTCAGCATCCATATGTACCTGTTATAACACCCTCCGCCCAAAGACATGTCTGCAGAAGCATACACATCAACCTTATAATAATGTATGAAGGGTGATGGGGAAGCCAAGTGGCAGCCTTGCAGATATCCTCAATGGATGCCTGCATCGACCACACTGTGGAGTAGAAGCACTGCATGTAGAATGGGACGTCACCCCCTGGGGGATTGAAAAGGCCTGAACTTGGTAGGCCATTGCTATACAAGCCCGCAGCCAATGGCCTATGGTCAAAGGGGTCACCTTGGCACCTCTAGAGGAGGGATAGAAAGACATGAATAGTACCTCCGTCCTCCTAGTGGAGGATGTCCTCTTGATATAAATTCTGAGAGCCCTCCTAACATCCAAGGAATGCCATTTTCTCTCCAGGGTATGGGTAGGCCCTGGGCAGAAATCCAGCAAGATGACCTCCTGGGCCCTATGGAACCAGGAGTTCACCTTGGGGATAAAGGATGGATCCATCCGGAAAACCACCTTGTTAGGATGGAATACACATAAATCCTCACGGACTGAAAGAGCTGCCAGTTCCGAAATGCATCTGGCTGAGGTGATAGCCACCAAAAATGCAACCTTAAAGGTCAGGAAACATAAGCTCACAGTCCACAAGGGTTCAAAGGGTGCTGATGTCAGGGCCTGGAATACTTTAGACAAGTCCCAGGTACGGTACCTATGGATCACCAGAGTCTGAGGTTTACTGCCCCCTTGAGAAATCTATGAAGGACTGGGTGATGACCAAGGGATGTTCTTTTCCCACACCTCAATACCATGGACAGTGCTACTGTTGATGGAGGATGTTGTGTGACAGGCCCCTGTCCAGACAGTATTGTAAAAAGTCCATGTCATGGGGCACCGATGCTGAGGTGGGTTCAATATTCCTGACCAGTTGGTAAAGGTGCACAAAGTGGTTCAGAGGAGTGGAGAAAAAGTCTAGGCTGAGGCTGAGCCGCACTGTATTGAGGACCCAGAGGTCCCTCGTGATCAGCTCCCATTGGGGTGCAAAGAGTGCCAATCGGCCGCCAATGGGTGGGTTAGTTGAGTAGTCATTGTGGTCTATGAAAGGTGTGACCTCCTGCCCCTCGAAAGGGCCATTTGCTCTGGAGTTTTTGCCTGGGCTGGTTGCAAAACCCTGCCCTATCTGTTTGTTGCTCTGCCCCCTGAGGAAAAAAACTTTGTTGTTGTTGTAGAGATGGATTCGAGTCAGGTCGAAATGAAGACCTGTGATAAGTATGGTGTGGTACATCATTCACCCCTTTTAAAGGAGGATGGAAGGACTTTTTGCTTGTCCTTATTTTTGATAAGACCTCCCCAGAGCCTCCCCAAAGAGGGTGCCTACTGTATAAGGGGCAGAGGTGAGCCTCCATTTGGATTTGGCATCTGCTTGCCAATTGCAGAGCCAAAGCATCCTACTCGATGTTATGTAGGAGGCTAGGGATCTGGAAGCATATTTGGCCATGGATAAGGTTACATCCACAGAGAATTGCATGGCTGCAATCAGTTTATTCAGGTCCTGATGGAGCCTGGTTTCACTGGATGGAACGCTCTGCCGCATTTGCTGTAACCAGAGCAGCAATGTGCAATTAAAAAATGAGGCTGCTAATGCAGCCTTGATTGCTCAGGCTGAAGACTGGTGCGCCTTGCGTAGTCAATTCGACTTTCTTATCATCTGTTTTCAGCCCTTCTGCTATGTCTCCTGAAAATAGTGAGGGCAGGACGAGAGATGCCACCGGACTATTTACTTTGGGCAATTGCAGTTGATCTTCCAACTCTGGTGCCAGATTGTAAAAGCAACGGTCCACCCCGCTTGGAGTCAGGAACGACCCTGGCTGCACCCATTGTTGTTGCACCATGTCTATAAATAATTGAGGGGCAGGAATGTTCTCTTGTACCGTGGCTGGCTTGGAAAATAGATGGTCACTGGGACTTGCGAGTCCCCATGATCCGAGGGTGGGATCCAACCCCATCCCTGCTGTCATTCTTGCCTTAAGCAGAATTGATTTAAAGATGGCAGGAGGGAAAAGGCAGGTGAAGGCTGGCACATCAGGTGTTAGACCCTCATCCTCCAACAATTCTGCTTCTCCTTGACTCCCCTCTTGCATTAGTGAGTCCTCTCCATCAGAGGATTCAATGGGTGATTGGGACTCCTGCCAATAGGACTGGTCCCTTGCTGTGGGATGCTGGTAGAAGTCTCCACTGGTAGGGCTGCTGGTTTAAGGATGTTTTGTAATCTATCGTCAATGGTCTGAGAGACTGCCTGTGCTATCAGTAATTTAAGATCAGCAGGCAAATCAGAAGTACGCCCCGCACCCTGCCACAAGCCTGCAGCTGTTGGAGTAAATGTTGCAGAAACCTCCTTCCTGAAGGTAGAAGGCTGTAATGCAGCAGCTGTTGCCAGGCAGAAAGTAGAATCTGTCACAACTGCAATATCAGTATGAGGAGACAAGTTAAAGGAAAGCTCACTTGCTCCTTCTGGTGACCAGGTCTGGGTAATTACAGGCTCTTGAAGCAGCAATATCTCAGAAGGAAAAGGGTGGGAACTTTCCCCTGCAGCCTGATTAAGGGCCTGCTGTGACTGTTCTTTCTCAGCTCTGTGTATTTGCCACTCCAGAGCTTTATGCCTTCTGTTGGCCTCTTTTTCAGAAGCCTTAGAATGCTTCTGCTTCCCCTGGGCCCCAGATTTGGATATGTCCTTACCAGGAGCAGTCTCACCTTCCGGGGAGAACTGCTGGAGAGCTGTTTCTTAGATCTATGCCCAGCAGCTCTTCCCGCCATTTTGCTGTTCATAATCGTTACTGCAATTGCTTGCAATCTCCTGCAAGCCTGATGTCTGCCTGCAATCAGTATGTCTAGACGAGACTAGGCAGAGACTTTAAGCCTTACCAGGCTAGCAGGGCAAAGCTGAGTATGCCTTGCTGCATCCAGGCAGGGATTCCAATTAACTGGCCTCCGCTGAGGCCTGTCGGTATACCTAACTACTGCGGGGCAGGGACTCTGCGTCTCTCCCTTGGCCTCCTGCCACTAAGTATGCCAAGCCGGAACGAGGAAGGAACTCTTTTTCACTCCAGCGAGGCAAAATGGAGCCATGAACGACTCACTTGGCTCCACTGAAGAATCTGAGGAGGCAAAGATCCTGCCAGCTCCACGGCTGGTGCTGAGACACCTCGCTGCTAATCTGGGCTCAAAGCCTCAAGTGGGGGAAGGCCAATGATCCTGTCGGTTCCCTGGCACACTGTGATCTGCTGTGGCAACTGCAAGCTCGCAGTTGCCTGGATTTAAATTGGCAGTCAGACTGCCCACACGTGGCAGTAAGCCACTGCTGAGAAGCGAGCCACCGCTTGAAAAACTACCCACTCACAATCCTAAATCTTAAGATCCGAGCAATGTCCAGGAATCTCTTGAAATGTCTCTTCAGGTTAAGACTGACCCGAAACTGGGGCAGAGAGGAGGAGGACGGGGACATAGCTCAAAAGAAATTGACAGCTCGGTCTCAACAGGAAACAGACGAATCACCCCATCCTTGGCCACTCCTAGGAGCTTTCAGGAGAATATTTTTAATCTACTCTCAAAATATTGAGCAATTCTTCTAAAGATTCAGCCCACTTTAAGGAACTTCTATGGTTATCCGTTCGTGTGCGTGTGCGTGCGTGCGCGTACTGAAAGCATTTCTGCTGGGATCAGTGCTGAAGTGAAGAAGAAATTATTATTCTGGATGTGTAAATGGTATGTGAGAATGACCCTTGGAAACAAAGGGAAGAGCTGTAGTCAGGGCAACAGTCAGATAAGAGGAAGCTTAACCTTCAACAGAAATGTGGCTATGGCAAACATCTCATAAAGTACCTCCCCAGTTTCTTGGGGTGTAAAGTTAATGGAGAAGAGGTGTACTTTCAGACTTGCAAGATTCTGTTAATGTAATCTTACAATAAAATAGAATGAGTTCATCTAGACTGCTACTAGTCTGGACTACCTCACAAGATTGACAGGATGGATATGCAAGTACAGTAGTTTGGGGACAAGGGAACCTTGAAAGATGGCCATCATAAAGAGCACTAGTGCACTGCTAAGTGATTCCACTTAGCTCCAGCTGCTTGCCTGCAATTAGTGCAAGTTCGAATCTCACCAGGCTCAAGGTTGACTCAGCCTTCCATCCTTTCGAGGTAGATAAA
>JANHFM010002047.1:28989-40360 GCA_032468115.1 Grayia smithii
AGTTCACCACCGATTTCCTTCTTTCCTGTTCTTCCCGCTCACTTTGCCTTGAATACACAAAAGCGTTTCAAATAACACTGATAATGTCCTCTTTAAGTTTCATTTTTCACGCCCTATTTCATCTGTTCAGGTGCCATATTTAAGCCAAATTAGTTATTTTGAAGAAAGAAATTTTTGGTCCAGAGTTAAAGCTTTATACTTGCTGTTATATGTCCTCCTGTTTTTACTTTGCCTGCTTCAAGCAATCATAGATCTTTGTTGAATGCAGGGATGGACACTGCATTTTTCCCTGTTAAAACAGGGGAGTCCCAGACTCGGAGCTTCTTGGATCATGCGGGGACCTCACCCTCCTAGCTCCAGAATAAATTCTGAAGCTTCCAGGGAGCTCTACCCTGGTCCAAAATACTCGCCTTCTCTTCTTGTCCTGAAGGGAAGGTTTCCAGATCGTGGGACAGCTGATTAGTGCTGTCAGCATGATCAAACTAAATCCAGAGGCTGACGCTCCCAAAGGTGCGTCCTCAATGCAGCGGAGCCAAACCGGAAGCCGATCAAGGGCTTCCTTGAAGTGGTGGACCAGTAGGTGTTCCAGCCAGTCTCTCAGCTTCCCAGCCAGTCTCCAAAATTCCCAAATTAGTTCCTTGGGGACCTGGCCAGCTTGCTTCAGTGCCTTAATCTGGGACTTGGCCTCTATTCTGTGGGCCATGTCTTCAAATTGACCTCAGAGCAGTTGGACAAATTCATCGGCATTGTCCAGCTCAGGGGCTTCTTCGTCATGGAGCTCCACTATCCAGTCCACCACCTCTCCCTCATGCCATCCACTATGGCTGAAATCAATTCCCAATTTGATAAGTATTGATTTCCATATTGGTCAATGTAAGCCCAGTCTTGGTTGAGGAAATAGGTTAGCTTCCCTGGAGTCCCACCAAAGGTTGCCCTGAAAAGTGGGGGGGGGGGAATGCTGGCAGGGCTGGTTGATGAGCCAGTTGCTGAGCTTGCATAGGCTGCTGGGCTGGCACTGGCTGCTGGGCTGGCACTGGCTGCTGGGCTGGAATCTGTTGTGGGACCATGACCAGTTGCTGGAGCTGCACAGGTGGTTGCTGAGCTGGTTGCTGAGCTGGTACTGGCAGGGACCCCAGGACTGGGGGCTGGAAATGCACTAGATGGGCACGGGCTGCAGGATTGGAGCAGGCATCCATTGATACTGCACCCACCCCTGGCTGGGGTACAATGCCCATCCAGGAGGGATCTGTTCTGCTGGAGGTAGCCTGAAGGCCAGTTGCTGGAGTAGAATACTTGGTCCCAGTAGCCCCAGTTGTGGTCCCTGCAACACTGTGCTGGGCTGGTTCAGTAAGCTCTGCTCCTGCACCATTCTGATCCCTGCAGTGGCTGTCACTCCAGTAGCTCAGGCCCAGTTTAGGAGGCTGTGGAATGACCCACTGTGCACTGAATGAAAGGAGGTAGACGCCCCACTCAGTGGTGCTGCAGCTTCCTGGCTCAGGAAGGTGAATGTAGGTTGAGCCAGAGTCCATTTGGGCTGCTCAGTTCCAATGGGTTGAGCAGGGCTGGTCATGCTGAGTTGGCCAAATTGCTCTGGGAGACTGGCCAGCTACTGGCTGCATGGCAGTGGGGGGAATCCCCATTCTCTGTAGTATTTGTGGCACAACTGTCCCAATGTTCTACATTGAAAGGTTGGGATCTGTTCCGCTCCGCTTCCACCCATGCATGGTTCTGAATGCTCTGGTGACCACTCCTGGTGGTCTGGTGACCACTCTGGTGGTCCACTCCTTGGAGCTTTGCCCCACAGGGCAAATCCAGTTGCGCGGCTTGCTCAAGTGCCAGCTCTTTGGGCCGGGTATCCAGGAGTTTTCTTTCTGCTGCTTCTTCTGCTTCCACCGCAGCTTGAGAAGGGGAGTAGATGGTCTTGACAGGAGTCACCAAGCCAGTCCCCATGGTTTCATCCATGGCTTTCTTGTCTTCCTCCATCTTCCCTGAGTCTTCACACCACCCAGTTTCAAGTTGACATTCAGGGGTCAGGACCCCGGACAGCACCCTGGTACTCAGAGAGCTGGTTAAATTTTAAAGGAGATTTGGGTTAATGTCAGGGTTCCAAGTAACACCCCCAATGAAAGAAAACTCAGAGACCTAAGTTTCCTTAAAGTTCCATTTTATTAGAGATGTCATATTGGCACATCTGGGAAACCCGAATCTGAAAGCTTCCAGGTTTTCACCACCCAAAGGAAAGTTCAAGTCCCTGCCCAACACCGATATGTCCATCACATGGTCGAATCAAAGCACCATCCCAACTGGAGATTCCTCCCAGTTCCAACCATCCAGGTGCAGGGCAAGATGTCCTTGACTTTCTGAGAAAGGAATGTTAGTATGACTATATATCACCCTGGCTCCATACAATCCCCCTCCCAGTCTCCCACAGTAGTAAATGTGGCAGGCCTGAAGATCCAACGAAAAAGATGGCTTCCAGGCCTGACATCTATAGTATGTAGATAATAAAGTCGAAAAAAGGTGAATAACATTTTTACAGAACTATAGATATGTTGAGGCTGGACGTGACAAGGAGTGGCTGGGAGGGGAGAGCTGGGCAAGGTGCCCCTCAATGTGAGTGATGCCCACCCAGTCACGTGACCACCCAGCCATGCCCACTCAGTCACATGACTACCCAGCCAAGCCCACCCAGTCACATGACCACCAAGCCACATCCACAGAATTAGTTGTTAAAAAAATTGAATACCACCATTATACTCAAGCCCTGTGGGGAGCCCGTACTCAAAGAGATGGAGTTGGAAACTTTTCTTCCAACTTGCATAAAGTGGGCCTATCAAGAAGGAAATCAAGAATCCAGTTACATAAAGGAGTATTAAAACCTAATAGGCCCAGTTTGTTCACCAAATGCTGAGGAATGATTGTGTTGAACACTAAACTAAAATCAACAAACAGCATTTGCACATGAGTATTCTTCTTCAGGTGCACCAAGCTAAGATGAAGCATACAGTGCACCTCTGCTCCTTCCACCATGATCTGAAGACGTGGCTCTTCAATCAGATCAGCTGATGTGGTCAAATTCTTAGCTTAATTTTACTGTATTTTTAAATTTTAATTGTTTTAGCTGGGGTTTTCAAAATTGCATTTATTTTTAACTTTTGCCTTTTTAAAATCTTTTTCTTATCTATTTATTGTATTTTTAACTTGTGAGCCGCCCCGAGTCCTTCGGGAGAGGGAGCAGCATATAAATGCAAAAAATAAATAAATAAAATAATATCCCCATTTTGTTCCATTCGTATAAATAGGCCACCCCAAACCAGCTACTCCATGTACCATATTGTTTGCCCATGGAACAACTTGTGCATTTCAATATAGAAAGCCAGGTTGGTATAGTGGTAAGGACGCTGGCCTAAAAAGAAAAAGGCATGAAAGTCAGTTGGGTGACTTTGAACTAGGACAATCCACCTTTTATAGCACTGTGGGGAAAATAGGAAGCAAGATTATTAAGTATGCTCACTGCCTTAAATTATATATAAAATAAGCTGGGGGGAAATATACTAATCCATTTAAATCACCCTGTTAGCAATATTAGCAAAATAGTGTGTAAACAATGAAAGCAAAAGTACCTCTGCTTTCAACAAAGAATCTGTAAAATGGAAAGGATCACATCTCCAATATAAAATTTGCTAATTTACAAGCAGAATCTCTATTAGCAAGGAACCAAGCCCAAATACAAATGACAGATGACTTCATTTGTTGAGCAGCAACTGGAACAACTTGATAAAAATCGAAATTCAAAATGATCTTTATTTCATTAAGAGATTATTCCATGCTGATACATTAAAGAATTCTAAAAGTTAGTTTTATATATAAAAAGCGGGCCATTTCAAAAGTTCAAACTGAGGTGAAATATTTGAAAATGAATGGAATCTAAGTGTGATTTAAAACATCTGATGTTTGTTCTCCTTTTTCCTAACCCCTAAGTATACTAATGACAGTTCTGCAAAATATGCATTATATATAAACACTATTAACTATTCTTGTCCCTGTATATCATGACAATTTCTTGATCCCCAAACCAATAAACACAAATCCTGCATATCTGGAAAGATTTAAATTAGAGTCATCAATTTAATGGTCCATCACAACTCATCTTGGCATGCCATTCACCTATGATGCTATACTTTCTTTTTGCAATGCTAAAAGAGATTGGGTCTGTAATATGCAAAAGTTGGTGCTTTTGAATTACTCAATTTGCTTTTGGCTTGAGTTAACATAAAACTTTTTCCCCCCTTTTGGTATACTCTTTATTCACCCCAAATCTTACCATTAAGATAACATCTGCTTGTCAAAACAGAGAAAAAGCTATTTGGAAAACCAAAATTCTCCTCTGTATTTATATGAAGATTTTAGATTGCATTTCTAATATACAATCAGCATCATTGAGAAGGTATTCCACAGTATAGGAGCACTAGTATATTCCTTGAAATAAGAATATGAGCATGCATGGAAAAAAATGGAAGGAATGAACATTTATCACTTCCTAAAAGATTTACAAATAATCTAGACTCTAAATTAATATTTTCAAATGTGATAATAAACGGCAATGGGAAAGAAACCAATTCCTTACTAGATTCCCAGGGTTATCATCCTTAATGCTTACCTCTCTTTCATACCAATTTGCCCCTTCAAATAATGGTATTATAGACTCAATTGGTGTCAGTTCATCAGTATATGTTTTCACACGAATTCGGGAATTATAGAGTAGAGATAAGAAATTGTAGACAATCTATGACAAAAAAAGTAAAATAGTGAACAGATTTTAGACACTGTAAAAAAGAAGAAAGAATTGAAATGATGGATTAAAAGATGCTTGCTCAGCAAACTCATGAATTAACAAAATCAAAATTGGAATGACAAGGTGCAGCAAAAAAAGAAAGAAAGAAAAGGAAAGCCAGGGGTAAAGGGATAAATCTCAACAGGGATAACATCTGTGCAAATAAGTCCAGTGCAGATCAATATTAAATTATTTTTTCAGAGACATTTAACAGACACTGTTAAATTGAACAGTGTTCCACCTGTAAAATCGTTATGAGTTGTTTTAAATTATTCTCCACAACTGGAGTAATTGTCCATGTTTCACAATAGGTTCGCACAGAAAACTCACACAGGATTAGATCAAAAACGTTTGAATCTAGAAGTATATAGGAAGCCCTAGATAGCTATACAGACATACCCATAGAGAAACAGACACACATATCCATATGCACACGTGGCAACAGAAGGATCAAACTCTGCCCTGATTCCTCTGTGAGCAAATTAACCTTGGGTTGATCTTTTCTTGATTCTGAAGCAAACTGTCATCTAATCTTTATTTACAAGCAACTTTATTTGGCTGAAAATCAAGAGTTCTTGTTTCACTAACTTCCACTTTGACAGTAACAGTTTGATACACCCACATCCAAAATGGAATGGAAGACAGATCTTACTTTCTCTGATATACCGGTAAGTGTTTTACAAAATTATGTTTTGTAGTGATCTGACTGGCTTTGCGCTTTTTTTTTTTTTAACTTTAGCTGAAAAAATCCTCTGGATACTGTGGAAAAAACATGGTTTCACAGAATTCCACTCATCTTGATAATGCCAGACTTTAGCCTTGCTGTTTTGATATTTAACATTCACTTTCCATGTTTTACTTTTTACTTTCATAATAATCTAAGATTTTTTAGCTAACAAAGTGATGTCATTTGCGTATATTTCCAACTATTAACATTTTCAACTGTAATTTTAATTGCAGCCATCATCTCTTTCAACCTTGCCACTCTTATATTCACTACATAAATTAAACGTTATGGAAACAATATTCATTCTTGGCTCATCCTCTTTCCTGTTCTGAACTATTCTGTTTCTTTATAATTGGGGGTTGTGGCAACTACTAAACTTAATATATTCCACATTCTGGCACGAGCTGCATCAGGGGTGTCAAACTCAATGTCATTGAGGGCAGCATAAGGGTTGTGTTTGACCTCAGGGGGCCAGGGTAGGTATGGCCAGCTTGACGTCGCCTGTGTCAGGGGAGCCTGTGGTGGCCCAAGTGCTCTGCCAGCAAAAACAGGCCCAAGCTCTGCTTTCGTCTATGACAGTGGCACCATGGGCAGGCCCTTTGCTGTTTCAAGAGTGGCCCTGTGGGCCAGATCTAAGCATCTTGCGGGCCAAATCCAGCCTCCGAGCCTTGAGTTTGACATCCATGATCTACATTCTACACAAAGACTTTGTTGTAGTCTTTGAAACAAATATCTCTTCCTCTCATTTCTTATTCTCTCCATGCTCCATCTTGTATTAGCAATCCGTATTAGCATATCCTGTTGTCTTTTTTGAAGCCTACCGGTATTTATTCAGCAACCTTCTTTATGTAGCAAATTTATATTTGGTAATTTTCTTTCATTTGCTTCTCCCTTCTTTTGTATAAGTACATATGTCATTTCTTTCTTTCTTTCTTTCTTTCTTTCTTTCTTTCTTTCTTTCTTTCTTTCTTTCTTTCTTTCTCTTTCTTTTCTTTCTTTCCTTCCTTCCTTCTTTCTTTCTCTCTCTCTTTCTTTCCTCTTTGATTTTCCTTTCTCAATGTAACTACCTTACCCCAACTTATTTCTTGTTGTTTCTGCTAGAAGGGAGGGTTATATATTTTTGACTATGCTTTTGAGTGTGACAGAGATCATTTGCATAGTAAGAGGATAAAATAACCAGTGAAGGAATATTGCTGTATGAGTTATTGTCTGTCTGTTCCTAAACTCCTGATCTTCAACTCTGTAAACTATTTTTATGACTTTCTGTCCCTTCCCGTGAACCCTGGCTTTTCCTCACAAATGGACTGCATGTAAAGTCCGGCCATCACAGTTGTTTCGCTCTCTCCAAAAGTAAAAAATTAGATTGTTTTGCATAGGTCCGTGATGGCAAACTTATGGCACGCGTGCCCGAAGTGACACGCAGAGCCATCTTGCCTGGCACGCACGGCGGTGCCTGTTCCTCTTCTGGGTTGCAGGCGTGCATGTGCGTGTGACGATCAGCTGGCCTTTTTACATGCGGCTGTGCCAGAAACTAGAAGAGCAGGTCTTCCGTTTTCCTGCATGAGCATGGTTGATTGCTGCGTGTCCATGCACGCCAGAAACCCAGAAGAGGTTTGGCTGAAACCCCAAGTTCAGTAGCTGAAACTGGAAGTTCATTTTTGGCCACATGCATGAGCCCTGGGTAGATCCTCTTCCAGGTTGCGGCCCAGGCGCATGCGTGCAAATGCTCCCTTTTCGGCACTCGGTGCCAAAAAGGTTCACCATCACTGGCATAGGCTATAATATAAACAAACTGGCCATTACGGGGGGAGCTACTTAAAAACAAAGGCAGACTGTATAACCTAATATTTGATATAAGAAATAAACAAATTTAAAATATCCTAGCAGAATGTTTTAAATAGTCTACTAGCAATGATCATTCACATGCTATATCCAGGGATTGAAGTTTTTAGCAGGCAAGAAAAACACTATTGCCAATAAATTGTTGTGAACCAGTTGAATTATTGTTTCAGCATTTATTTCTTCAACTCTCTTTCTCTTTACCTAGAGTACTTTGCAATGGGCTCTTAGCACTTATTTTCGCTTGCAATATTTTCAAAGGAAAAGAGAAAGCGGTCCAGTTCAGCTGAAGAAGCAGCAAAGGAAAGTCATTGATTTGATCTGAAGATGAAGATCATCAAAGTGTATGATCCCAGAAAGGATGTAAATATTATAACACAAGAAGGACTGGCCCATTCCACCATCTTCACAGTTTTGATAGATAGGAAAAAGATCAGAAAAGCGATGAAAAGACCACCAGGATGCAGGAGCAGTTATAAGACAGAAAAAATGCCCATGTTATATTTTGAATCAAAGATCAGATATAAAAGAGGATGCCGATTAGCCTTCTTCTCATTCTGGCTAAGATACACATCATTCTCAAAACACTGAAAGAATGAGCAGAGCAGATGAGGACTCTACCAAAACATTCCCCAGCAGTCATGGTTGTTTTGAATGGATTCAGTGAAGATTTAATTTCCACAACGTATACACACACATATCAGATGAAGTGCACCTCCCTTAGAGGCTTGTGCATCTTCCCCGAGCTTCACCGTACCTTCCATGTACCACCCTCATGCACCTTCCCCAACACTCACCGTACCTCTTTTGTACATTCATGCACCTCCCTCACACCCTCACACCCTCTCATGCACTGTTGAATCTTCTCCTTGCATCCTTGAATCTCATGCACTGTCTTGCACTTTTGAATCCTAAATTGTTGTCATCTTCATTTAAGAAAATTGACACAAGCAAATCATTACTCATTTGCTGAGCACTTGAGTTGTGCTCAAAACTGTAAGCTGCCTTGAGTCTCCAGAGAAGGGCGGGATATAAATAGAAATAAATAAAAAATAAATAAATAAAATTACAGAGAAGCTAATGGTTTTTTTCAGCTATAGTCAGATTAAGCTTTATATAATAAATTGCCTCCTGGTAGGGAGGGAAAAACAGACTTCACTGTTTCTTTTAAGCAAACTTTTAAGCAACCAAGGAACTTTCGTGTACATTTTACAAAATAAATGGTTTTTTTTACATCGTATGGCCTATAATGTTAAACATGAGAAATATTTCTGCGTTGGTAACAATTTCCATCTACAGAAGGTGAAGAAAACACCTTTGTCCCAAAACTTCCTGATAGGACACCTGGAAGTCAGGAAGCATGAAGCTAGGTGGATCCTAAGTATGCGAACATGCAAGAAGAATACTTTCACATTTTCTGACCAGACAATCTATACAACCAGTAGCTAACCCTAACTCTAACCCTTTAACCTTAGTAGCCTTTGTGTTAAACTTATCACAGAATTCTACAGGCAGTACATATTGAAATGTAGATCTTACTTCGAAACGGTATTGCCGACTTGGAATATCAACCGCTGTCAGGTCAACTATGTTTCTGAACTGGGCATTTGTGTGCTCTTTCAGAAAAGCTATCACAGGAAGGATTCCAACTGGATGAATTGAAATTTCCAGTTCATTGAAACATGTTATCTGGTAGAGAAAGAAAAAGTAATACATTAAAGGGATTAACTTCTTATGAAAACTGCAATGCCAGGCAGTTAGCTTGTTTAGTGCTAATCTTGGCGCACGTCCGGAGGCTCCAACTGGTCCAGAATGCAGCTGTGCGAGTGGTTACGGGAGTTTCCCGTTACTCCCGTGTGACACCTCTCCTGCACGAGCTGCATTGGTTACCGGTGGCCCTCCGGATTCACTTCAAGGTGCTGGTGCTCACCTATAAAGCCCTACATGGCATTGGCCCAGGGTACTTGCAGGACCACCTTCTGGCTTCATCCCACCACCCCATGTGCTGCCCTCCTCAGGGTGCCATCGGCCAGACAATGTCGGCTGGTGGTGCCCAGGACGAGGGCGTTCTCTGTGGGCGCACCAACCCTCTGGAATGGGTTACTCACCGACCTCCGGACTGCCCCTGACCTTCACTCCTTCCGTCGTGACCTGAAGACGTAGCTATTCCAACAGATCGGCTGACGTGATCAGGTTTTTAATTTGGTCTATTTTAAATTGTCTTAATTTATTCATTTTAAACTATTTTTAAACTTTCTACTGTATCAACCTTTTTTGTGAGCCGCCCCGAGTCCTTCGGGAGAAGGGCGGCATATAAATCAAAGTAATAAATAAATAATAAATAAATAAATAATTACCATATTGGTCAGGTTTTCTTCTTTGAATATAACTACTCAATAATAGTATCTTTTAACAAACCAACTTTCCAATATATACAGTTACCAAAAAGGAAATAATATTTTAAGTATGATTATTCTTGCTTGTTCACAATGCTACAATTTAATTTTTAGTATAGTTTCCTATTAAGAGTATATAATAAAACCACAGATAAAATCATATCATGAAACATACTTTTAATTTTAAAATTACAATACCTTTATTATAGTTTTGGGAAGCACAAGTTCTGGAAAGGAACCACATCTTCCATTTGCACTAACATTCTACAATAAAAACAAAATTGATATTTTTACAATAATAAGATTTTTAAAAGTTCTTAACTGAAAAATGGTTTTAGATTCTGATCCTGTAAGCAATCTATACGAATTTTATGATGAGCTTGGTTAATTAGAATTATTTAAATCAGGAAAATTGGTATTAATATTTATTATTAAAGTTAACAAATATTGATGGAAGAAATCAAAGCACATACTTTTTTATAACTTAGATGAAGTACTTCCAACAACTGGTTACCCAAGAGGAATTACTAGTCCACATCAAGCTAACTATCTTTCAAGAAACAAAGGTTGTAAAAGATAGGACAATTTAGGGCTTTTTTCTTTTTACTTCCGTAATAGTAGCCTCCAACAAATGAAGATGAGATAATCCTTCTGGAATGAGTTATTTTTTTATAGTGGCATATCAAAAATAAATATATTAAAAATCCAAGACTCAATATGGGTAGTTTCATTTGTAGCAGATGGATATTGTCCCATGATTAGATATTGTATTATATAAAATAGTTTATATGAGACAACACACAGGAAGAGTTTGAAATATATGGCTGCCTAGCATCCTTATTACACTAAACTAAATCTACTTGTATCCTCAATTAGAACAACAGTGCAAACTTGCTAAGGACGTCTTTGTTCATGAATGTTTATGCCTACAGATGAACATTTTGCTGTCCTCATGTGTCCCACAAGATGCAAACACACTAGAACAGAACTGTCAAACTCCCGGCCCGCAGGCTGATGAGTCATGCACTGGCCACACCCACACCCAGTTAAGCGAAGGGGAAAAAAGTCTCAATATATTACATGACGCTGCCATGACACTCCTGCATGAGAAGCAGCAAAGCCTATAGCCGTGATGGCAAACCTATGGCACCTGTGGCACGCATAGCCATACTGGAGGGCACGTGAGCTCAGCTCCGCCACACGCTGATTTTCAGGCCTGTGAGCCCACTGGAAGTAGGGAAACAGGCTGTTTCCTGACTTCAAAGGGTCACAGGACGGGGGGGGTTGGTGGGGAAGGCCCCTTTTTCTCTTTCCCCAAGCTCCAGATCCTTTCTAGGAGCTTGGGAATGGTGAAAACAGCCTCCCCCACCCCACCCCTGAGGCCCTGCAGAGGCCGGAAACGGGCCTTTTGCCAACTTCCAGTGGGACTAGAAGGCCCGTTTTTTGCTTTTTCCCCGCCTCCAGATCTTTTCTAGGAGTCTGGGGAGGGTGAAAACAGCCTTCCCCACCCCCCGGATGCCCTCCAGAGGCAGGAAATTGCCCATTTGACAACTTCTGGTCCCACCAGATGTTGGG
>JANHFM010002047.1:48398-59427 GCA_032468115.1 Grayia smithii
CCAGCACCTTGAAGCGGATCCGGAGGACCACTGGCAACCAGTGCAGCTCGCGCAGGAGAGGTGTTACATGGGAGTAAAGGGAAGCTCCCGCAATTATCCTCTTATTCCCTTTTTTTCTTCTTCTTAGAAATAACCTGTTGCTTCATGGTCTACTTTGTACAGTGTAAGAAAAAAAAACGGAATGCTTTTAAAACCTAACTACATTTTAGGCTGCTGCACAAACCAATCATAGCCTCCAAAGTTTGAGTACTATATAATATTAAAATGTTTGCTTAACACATCAAAGCATGCTTCAGTGGATTTGCATCATACAGTGAGTGGCAAAGTAGTCAACCATATATTTAGCCCATAGTGCAGGGATGAAATGCAGCAGATTCTGACAGGTTCTGGAGAACCGGTAGTGGAAATTTTGAGTAGTTTGGAGAACCGGCAAATACTATCTCTGGCTGGTCCAAGAGTGGGGTGGGAATGGAGATTTTGCAATATCTTTCCCCCAGGAGTTGGGAGAGAATGGGGATTTTGCAGTATCCTTCCCCTGGAATGGGGTAGGAATCGAGATTTTGCAGTCCCCTGCCACACCCACCAAGCTACACCACGCCTACCAAGCAGCGCCCACAGAACAGTAGTAAAAAACTTTGAATTTCACCACTGCCACAGTAGATTTCAATTAAATATGTTTACAGTTATAATTTATTCCTCCATGTATTTGGCAGATTGCAAACTAGCATCTTAAAAACAGAATTTCAAGGCTGTTTATGTCAGTAGATTTTAGCATATACAACTATGCATAAAACATTCAGCATTCATTGGGCTTGATTTTGTATTGAATTTTATATACTGAAAATGTACTGGTAATCTCTCTGATAGAATTATGAAACACAAAATTTCTTGCTAATTACATGAATTTGTTGAAGACACTTGTCCGAGTATACTTCTCATGAACTCATAAACATACCTAAGTTCTATTTTTTGTTCCGGTATTTATTTATGTTCTATTTGGTTTTTTTAATCTAAATATACACACATTGAAGTATATTTAACATATACTTCATAAAATATGGTACTTAGTGATTATCTGCTATCAAACATAAGATAAAGGTTCCCAAACATGCGTGCTAGTCATTTTCCGGCTCTAGGGGCAGTGCTCATCTCCTTTTCTAAGCTGAGAAGCCAGAGCTGTCAAAAGACATTTCCATGGTCATGTGGCCAGCATGAGTAAATGCCAAACGTGCACGGAGCACTGTTACCTTCACTACCAAACATCCCTGGTGTCTTGAGATACCTGGTTTATTTTTTGAGATCTTATAAATAAAATGTATTATGTACTGTGTAAAAAATTGACTTCTGCTGCAATTGTAAGAAATTGCAGAAATTGTTATCCAATAATTAACTCTTACACAGTAAGATACATTTTTCCACTTCCCAAATTGTATTTTAAGTAAATTTAACATTAGATTGCTTTGCTTAAGGCACTAAATACCAGAATTCCCAATGTCTATTGCATTTCAGATTACTGGAGGTCAAATCACAGCAACATGAATTCACTGGAACAGACAGGTGGTTCCTCAACAGGAAATTCCTCAAATGAGGAAAACTACTTTATGAATTATACCTTCACTGATCGTTCACATTCCAGCCGTGTGGCCCAAGGAATTATGAAGTTGTGCCTTGAAGATGAGCTCTTTGCTGATGTCACCATTTCTGTAGACGGCAAAGAATTCCAACTGCACCGCCTAGTCCTTTCAGCTCAAAGCTGTTTTTTCCGTTCTATGTTCACTTCCAACCTTAAGGAGGCACACAACCGTGTCATTGAGTTACAAGATGTTAGTGAGAGTGTCTTTCAACTTGTGGTAGACTATATTTACCATGGAACTGTGAAATTAAGGGCAGACTATTTGCAGGAGACATATGAAGCAGCAGATATGTACCAGCTAACTGCTCTTTTTGAGGAGTGTTCTCGTTTCTTGGCTCGAACAGTGCAAGTGAAAAATTGTTTGCAGATTATGTGGTTGGCTGATCAGCATAGTGATGTAGAGCTCTACACAGCAGCCAAACATTGTGCTAAATCGTACTTGGCACAGCTTCAGGAAACAGAGGAGTTTCTACACCTTCCTCTTCGTTTCCTGACAGACATTGTCTCAGGTAAGTCAGTTACTAAGATCTATGATGGTAATGATAGCTTTCCAACTCATTTTTAATATATTTATTACTCTGATTCATGGCCTAATTCAGGTTCAAGCTCTGTTTTGGGATAAAGATTTGTTTAAACTGACATGTCAATACAGGGTCAGGAGAAATACCTCCACGTTGTTTCTCCTTAACCTTTTTTCAGCTTTCAGTGCAATCAACACCTGTGTCTTCTGCAATATTGCTGTGGATGAGACTTGGAAAAAATGATTAGGTTCCCACATTGCATACAGTCATATTTGGGGGATACTGCAATATGTGACACTAGTCATTGTGATTTTGTATAAAATGTAAATTGGGCAACTGTTTCATCAATAAAGTATGATTTTAAAAATTCCAACTTTGCACAACATTTAGACAGTATGTATGGAGATTCTTAAATACAGAGAGGCATTTTATGAGGTAGAATTTTTCTTGAAAAAGTAAACTGTACCTTACAGTTTTGACTCTGGCTACCCAGTTTTGACAGCAGAGCTATGAATGGTGTACTAGATAATCCTTTTTGTAAAGAAGACAGATATTGCTGTGTTTATACATTGTCTAATTGCCCTGCAATTGGATAAATCAAATCCTGTATTGAATTTACTTTGAACCTTTATTGTTCAACAGGTCACTGCTCAGAATGATTAGTGTTGAGAATAAAGTCCATTAGAAAAACAAGTATATTGCTCCCTTATTATTTCCAGGTCCAGTTCAAAAGGGCTTTGGCAGAAGCAAATCATCTGGATCTATTTCAGTTGGGTTTTAGGACAGGTTATATTATTGAGATTATGTTGATTATGCTGGCAAGACTGAGAGGTTGGTGGTGTATTGGTCAGAACCCTCCATCTCTCAGTGGCTCTCAGTAACTAGAACCAGGATAAGCATGTGCATGCTATATGCTAGTGATATTTTTACATGAATCCCAACTGTATTTTTAAAACTTTTATTTGTCCTGTTTCAGAATGTTGTCTATTCACAGCAGAGTTCTAGTGATGAGATGAATAGCCATATAAATCTGTTTATTAACTAAATAAAGATGCTGCTATGACATGTATAACCTTATACTATTTAAGGTTCTGTTTAAACCTATCCATACATTAAGACCATTATAGAGGCCTCCTGTCAGTTGTAATCTAAGAAACTGAATTTCAAAGGAAGCTTTTTCCAAAACTATCCCTGAAGATTGGAACTACCTGCTATGTGGGAGGTTCATTTTGCCTTTTCATTGGCTTAAGTAAAATTTTATGAAACTTTCCATGTATCCTATTTGGATATGAATGCTGAACTACATTGTTTTACCTTTGTCAATATCTTACTGTGTAATTCTTTTTTAATATTGGTTATTTTTATGATTTTTCTTTTTAATAGAAGAGAGTATGTGTAGCTCACTACAAGTGATGAGCACTTTATAGCTCTCTGAGTTTGGTGTTTGCTTGCAGACATTTCATTATTCAATTAGGTAACATCATTGGTGCAAATAAGTGTGGGGTTTGCTTCTTGTTTATATACAGTAGCTTCTATGCCACTTTTAGCAGAGATGTAGGCAAACCTCACACTTATTTGCATTGATGTTATTTAGCTGACTAATGAAATGTCTGTAAAGAAGCAACCATGCTCAGAGAGCAAACAAGTAATCCATTTTTCTTTTTGTTGTATTTTATTTTTATTAGCTATGTGAAACATCACTATAAATATGGCATATAAGCATTTGTAATGAAATATATGCAAAATCTAATAGGGGTATTAGAAGTTTCCAAAAGCATTATAAAGTACATGAAAACTAACGTTATCCTTAATTATGTGTACCTTATTTATAGCAAGTATACAGCATTTAAAGTTTTCCTTATATCTAGACTAGTGACTCTCTTCTGAAACTACAATCTTTTTAATAGTGCTGGCTTTTAGTCATTGATTTTTTTTTTGTAATTAGATCAGCCAAACAACATAGACTTTTCCACAATAGTTGCATATAGTGATGATTAAGAAGCCAAGTCTGAGACTACATCTAACAATGGACCTCATTACAGTAACATTACAATGCATTGCATTGTATTACATTAAAAGTGCATGTTCATAATCATTAATTCTATGAACTGCAACAAAAAATATTAAAGTCTGAGAATATCCACTCAAAATAAAAATCTGGTATTTATGCAAGAGGAAGAGAAGCCAGTGTTGAGTTACATTTAGCCAGTGTTGAGTTACATTTCCCAGGTGAGTCACACATTCATTGGGTTGTCTTGGAAAATAGAGCACATTCTCGAGTTTTGAAGGATAGGAACTATAGTATTCAAAGGCAGTTTACATGGATGGAAAAGGATCTGAGGAGATTACTTGTTCTGGCCATTTTTACAAAAGTGTGTGTTTGGTTTACCTCTGCAATCATTCAGATGGGGTCCCGTGCTCTCAGAATCCTACAGCTGCAATAGAAACCTGGATTGGCTTCAATAAAGAAGAGCGGGCAGGTTTCTTAGAGTTACTGCAATCAAGCTTAAAGGTAGAGTCACGTGCTCCCCATATTGTATCTGCCATAAGATTTGAGTTCAGACTGTGTCCCCTTCCTTGCTCAGGAATTGCCAGTTGCAGAAGTGCATTAGATTGCTTTTTCCCTTCTTTTGGAATAATATTCACTGAAAATCACCATTTCCTTTCAGCTTTTAAATACTTGGTTCTTCCAAAGAGGTTGGAACAGTATGGTTAATCCCTCTAAAGTATGAAAAATATTTTAATCTTGGTTATATATTTCCAGTCCTAGACACATGATTTTATTTGTATCCCACCTTTTATTATTTTTACAAATAAGGTGGCAAACATCTCCAAAACACCTTCCTCTTATTTTCTCCATAGCAACCCTGTGAGGTGAGTTGGGCTGAGAGAGGCCCAAAGTGACCCAGATGGCTTTCATAGCTAAGGCAGGACTTGTACTCATGGTCTTTTGCTTTCTAACCTAACCCATTTGACTAATGTATGAAAGACTAACAAAAGTTCCCTTTCTTCCTTATTAGGAAATTGGAGAGAATGTTCATATCTATCTGATTGGAAAGGAATCCTCTCGTACACACTCCCTTGCTGTCTCCTTGCACTGTGCTGATGACGACTCCATTAGTGTTAGCGGTCAGAACAGTTTATGCCACCAGATCACTGCAGCCTGCAAGCACGGCAGTGATCTCTATGTCGTTGGAGGATCCATTCCACGGCGCATGTGGAAGTGCAACAACACTACAATAGACTGGGAATGGTGTGCTCCCCTGCCCCGCGACAGGCTTCAACATACTCTGGTTTCTGTACTCAACAAGGATGCAATCTATTCATTGGGCGGCAAAACATTGCAAGACATCCTCTCTAATGCCATCATATACTACAAAGTGAAAGACAATGTGTGGACAGAAACAAGCCAGCTGGAAGTAGCAGTGTCTGGGGCTGCAGGCGTGAATCTCAATGGTGTCATTTACTTGTTGGGTGGTGAAGAGAATGACGCTGATTTTTTTACTAAACCCTCTCGGCTGATTCAGTGCTATGACACTAAAACAGAGAAGTGTTATGTGAAGCCTTATGTGTTACCCTTTGCAGGGTGCATGCATGCTGCTGTGTACAAGGACCTGGTGTTCATAGTAGCACAGGGAGATTCTCTTTTGTGCTATAATCCTCTGCTGGATAGCTTCACTCGGCTCTGCTTGGCAGATGCTTGGAGTTCAGTCCCATCCCCTTGGAAAATTGCCAGTTGCAATGGTAACATTTACATCTTCCGAGACTGTTACAAAAAGGGAGATGCCAGCACTTTCAAACTCAATCCAGCCACCTCTGTGGTATCTGTCACCCGTGGCCTCAAAGTGCTACTTACAAATTTGCAGTTTGTGTTGGCTTGAAAGCCAGGATTTCAGGGCCAGGACAATGGAAACATCACATTCCGTAGGTCAGACAGATGCATAGATCCTTATAGCTGTTTTCTTGAGGCTGATCATAGTATTTTAGAGAGGTTTCCTACTTTTCACAAGTATCAACATCTTAGCTATACACTTATTTTCACTAGCACTTAATTAGTGAATCTGGGTTATGGCTGAATTATTGTTAGCATTGCTTCTCCTACTGGTCAGCTTCTTGCCTCCCAAAGTCAAGGCCTGAACTCATTTCTAGCAGCAGTCCTAAGTAGCCAAATTCTACTAGACTCTACTAAGCCATCTAGAGCTAGGGCACATGCTGTGAATTTTTCAATTTTTCAAATGTATCTCTCCAATAAGTGATTTCCTATAACATCCTTCTAATTATAACTGCAAAAGACAACTTTTGAGGTAGAATTATTTTAAGTACTGGTAATACATATTTGAGATTTCTTGTTTTTCTAGGACAAGAAGGGGTTGCTGTTAATACATTTCCACCTGATATGAATAGCAACATTACCCTTGACATCATTGAACTCAATCATTATCCCAATATTAGGTGTCAATCCCACTTATACATACTGTAAGAACTCTGGGTACAAATCTCAATAAAGGCCTTTACTGGAACAGCACTATGATTTCAGAATATTTTATATCTGAGAGAAAAAAGCATTGTCAAGAAGTCCAAAGCATCTATTCTAAAGTAATCAAACATAGAGACAATATAAAAGGCAAAGCATGCTCACCTGTTGATTGCAAAGGAGGCAGTAATTAAAACTCTTATTCTACAAGAATAAAAACACTGACTGATAACTTGCTCCTAAACAATAAATTAGGAACCAGATGTTTTCAGAGGAGAATCCTGAATATCTTTCAGTGACTTTCTGTCTGTTTGCTTAGTCTGTGGTAGTTGGTGTTTTGTATCTGTCGGCTTCTGCTGTGACTGTGCAGGATTTTCATCAGTTACAGCCTTATGAAAATCCTCTAATAACTCCAGCTGTTTATGACGAACAATGATATGAGGACGAATCTTAGCAATGACTTCAATTGCTTCCTGAGGAGTCCAGTGATGGACCTACAAGAGGCCACAAAATCCAAATGTAATTTCTATTGTTAAACTACAGCAGTATATTCCAGCATTATAATTGGGAAGCACCTAGCAAGATAAAGTTCTGTGAGTCCATTCCATTTAAGTGAATCCCATTTTTTTTTCTTTCACAACTTGAACAGTTTATTCTTAATCAATTATTTTGCCATTCAATTTTTGATCTGTTCATCAAAAACCATTCTTACCTGAATTAAATAAGCAGCAACCATGGTGGCACTGCGACAGCGTCCAGCTTTGCAGTGCACATAGACACTGTTTCCACAATCACGATGTTTCAATACAAACTTGACACCTTTCTGAAGATTTTCTAGTGAAGGGATTCCAGTCAAGTCCACAGTGCTAAGACGCATTTGTTCTACACCCATTGCCTCCCATTCCTGTAATAAACCCCCAAATAAGAATTAGATTGAAGAAGAAACTATACGGGAGCTATTGGGTAGATTGCAGGAAAAGATGTTGTACACTGCCCAGAGTCATTTTGAGATGAATGGCCATATAAATTAAATAACCATTCATCTAGAATAGCACATGACTATTTCAACAGAATTAAAAACTCATTGAGAAAGACTTCAAAAAGAAGCTAATGAGGCTGGAATATTAGACAATACTATAAAGTAATAGAGCTAAGTAAATTCGTAAATATCGTAAATTAAGGCAGTAATCAGATCAAGTACTTAAAAAGCAGAGTTTTGGATCAATGAAAATCCTGCCTAATCCTACACGTGTCACATGGCAATCAACCAAATGAATGGGGAACCTAACAACAGTGAACATGGGGTCACTGCTGCTCCCAAACATGGTGTTTTAAGCGATGCTACTTTTCACTGAGAAGGCACTAGAAAGCCAGCAAGTGTTTTAAGTCCTGCATCTAATAGCTTGTGTATTCCATAGTTAAAACGTGTTGCATAAAGATGTATTTTCTTTAACGTATTTTCAGTGAATGAGGGTGGACAAAAGAAAATTCTACGCCATGCATGATTCTGTACACTCCTATCGTGCTTTCTAAGAAAAAAAAAAAAGGCCCATGGTTTTAATTCTTTGTAATAAATCTTGTGTAGTGTCAATTTGTTCTTTTGTGCACCTTTTAACCTCATAATGGTGTATGTAAAATTGAGGGCGTCTCCTAGCACTTGGTTGCGTTCAGCACATCAAACTTAATTGGCCTGCTTGATAAATCCTTTTGATTTTCCTATCCCAAATTATTTGTTCCTTACAAATCTCTACCAGAAAAAAATAATCAAGCCTTGGCTTCTTTGCAAATATGGTCAGGACGTTGCTATGTCAAACAGATGTTATTAAACCTTATTGTTTCTTCAGAAAGAATTGGTACTCTGTACTTGGGTTTATATTCTATTAAACTGATTGTTAGTTGGATGCTCTTAGTGATATATAGGTGATGATGAGCAGAACTTACCTCTGGAGAGCAGCATAGGAAGCGAGTCTCATACTCTTCATTCATAGTGAGTACTCCTTTAATATTCTCTTGTTCTATCAACTGCAAGAAGAATCAATTTACAACATGTTCTAAATGTGCTTTAGTTTATATCCAACTTGCATTCTCCATATGTAATGATAACAGTTCCGAGAATTCTTAATTTCTAAACTGACAGGACTGTGATGGCGAACCTATGGCAAGCGTGCCAGAGGTGGCACGCAGCATCCTCTCTGTGGGCATGCAAGCCATTGCCCCAGTTCAGCTTTGCTGCACATGCGTACGCGCCTCTCACCGGCCAGCTGGTCTTCAGATCTCTGCCGCGCATGTGCGGGGGGGGGGCGAGTCATATGAGTGGGGCGCATGTGAGGATGCATGCAGGGGCCACGCATACATGTGCAGGGGTGAGGCACGGGCACATGTGCACAGGGATGGGGCGCATGCAGGGGACGCATGCCCAGGGCACATGTGCGGGGGCCATGTACGCTTTGCATTTTGGGGGTTTGGGCACATGTGCGCGCTTTGGGCACATGGTCCAGAAAAGGTTAGCCATCACTAGACTAGGAAGTTGGTAAGTTGTAGACAACAATCTGTAAGGTATCAGAGAATACCAATTCTTTTATTGGTCATGTTCTACAATAAAACAAAAAAGTCAAGTTCAGGCTTTGGTGACTGCATGGATACCTCTATGCAGATTTTTTACTATAGTACTGAAGCGGCTTACAATTGATTTTTTCTTGAATTGTTGTTCATTTTTCCAGTTTATTCTACACCTTAACAACTTCCCATCCAAATACTTGGGTCCAATCCAACTATGCCGATTCCCAGTTCAGATAACTATTACTATTCACTTAAGACTTCTCTTTCCCTATGGTTATAAAAACAAATGAAATAGTCAACAGGAGGTCAGGAAGTCTTCTTTTAAAAGTACAGGTAGTCCTCATGACCACAATTGAGTCCAAACTTTATATTGCTAAGTGAGAAATTTGTTAAGTGAATTTTGCCCCATTTTATGACTTTTCTTGCCATGTTTGTTAAGTGAATCGCTGCAGTTGTTAAATTAGTATCACGGTTGTTAAGTGAACTTGGCTTCCCCATTGACTTTGCTTGTCAGAAGATCACAAAAAATGATCATATGACCCTGGGATATTGCAATCGTCATAAATGTGATTCACTTATCAAGCATCTGAATGTAAATCGTGTGATCATGGGGATGCTGCAATGGTTCTAAGTGTGAAAAATGGTCACAAGTCACTTTTTTCAATGCTGTTGTAACCTTGAACAGTTCACTAAATGAACTGTCGTAAGTCAAGGACTACCTGTATGCTTTTGGTGTGGCATTTTTTTTCAATAACTAACAAGCAAGCTGAGATGACTGAAGTCAGTAAATTAGTGCCATTATATTTGAACATCTCCAAGGTAGTATCTTATATGGCATGGAAGCATGTCTACAGCTAGAATTAAACTGCTCAGAAGGAATCTTTGTCTTGGTGTCCCTCACTTAACTCTTTAGAGCAGGGATGTCAAACTTGATTTCATTGAGGGCCACATCAGGGTTGTCTTTGACCTTGGAGGGCTGGAGGTGGTGGTGGGGCATGGCCATGGTGGGTGTGGCCATGGTGTGCGTGACCACGGTGTGCGTTTGACACAGGCTCAAAATGCATTTTTCCCCTTTGCATTCAAATCAGCTATTCCAGACAAAGGGAGATTTACTTTGTGACACAAATAGTCTCAATTCCATAATGTAGAGATTAAAGACATGTAGAGTCCCCCAGCTGCTATGGGGCTTGACTCTTTTGTATAGGAGCAAAGCATAAATGAACTGACAATTTCTCCAGATGTCTCTAAAAACTGCCTGTCCAGCGGTCTATCAATCTTTGTTACTACCTCTGACACAGCCCTAGAGGAGGGCTTAATATTAGTAATAATTTACAAAATTGATATGCCACCCAATTCTCAGTGACCCTGGGTGGCTCACAACAATAAAAAAAATACAATTAAATCAATCACAGGTAAAAGATTAAGATAAAAGATGACAAACTCAGTGATACGAGGGGGCTCATTCTCTCTCATCAAAAACCTGGGTGAAGAGTCAGATGTTTTTGGCTCTTCTGAACAACAGCCATCCAGATCTTGGAGGGTACCTAGTTCTAGTTGGCAGATGCTGCTAAAGACAAAGAAGTGAAGAAAGTGCTGCCTCCTGCAGCACTCTGCCAGTCAAAACAGGCCGTGGAAACTGATGTATCTTCTAATGAGCTTCTATTTAGAAAATGATTTGAAAGATGATATAGACACCTTGCTGTATTGGGACCTAATCAGTTTTTAATTTATGTTATTATGCTGCTACCAAATAATTTAGACACCATCTTGGAGGAGAAAAAATAACAAATGTTAAATGAATCAAATGTGAAAAATTAGATCAGCTTCAGGAGGCAGAGTCTC